>JAVJIF010003350.1:0-78690 GCA_038442645.1 Agave tequilana | reverse complement strand
TAGCCATTTGGCTGTAGTCTGTTCTTTGTTGGGAGGTCCTGACTCCCTGGATTTGTATGTTCAGGTTCTGAAGCTGGATCGAAGTGGAACCGTCCACTGAAGATCAAGCTTTTCTTAGTAAGCAGGCAGACTAGCTCCAGTCCTTGTGCCAGATCTCTCTCTTTGACTCACGGGATCTTCATCCTACTCGTGAGCATTTTGTGTTCATATTGTATCTTTTACTTTTGGACTTGGTTGTGATAAAAGACACATGTAATGTGTAATATTTTATCATATCTTGTGATAACTGTACTTGTACTTTTAAGTTGGCATATGTATGTATATCACGCTTTGTCGTGTACTCTGATCCTTGTTGTACTAAATGCTTAGCGTATATACGTGGGGCATTTTCTGACCTACGTATATACGTCGCAGTGACGTCTCCGTATCCGTGGAATCGGGGCGTTACAAAATACCTTGGCCTATTTTAGTAGGACCAAAATGACCTCCCACGTCTCTTGTATGGCAATGATTTATGATGATTTCTATCTCCTCCTCCGACACACATCTTCTTACAATTTGATTCCGCACAATGCTTGTAGAGAATTGCATCTTTCTATTGGTGGAATTTGGCATCTGCTAGAAACTTCTTCATGCCTTGGAAAAAAATATTAGTAGGAAGAACATTACATGCTAAAAAATTTACGCATATCATAGTATTTTGTTGGTGTCAATAGCCATTAAATACTCATCGGAAAACACATCATCAATGGTATCTCTTTAGATTCCTCCTCTTCTTACTCAATTCTTGAAAGGTGATTTGCTATAAAATTCTCAACACTCTTCTTGTCTCTAATCTCCAAATCGAACTCTTGTAGGAGCAAGACACATCTTATCAATCTTGGTTTAGTTTCTTTCTTTGTAAGCAAATACTTAAGAGCTGAATGATCTGTGAAGACAATAACTTTGGACTAATTAAATAAGAACAAAATTTATGAATGCGAATACAATAACAAGCAATTCTTTTTTCATTGTCGTGTAGTTCTGCTATGCATCATTCAATGTCTGACTTGCGTAGTATACTATGTGAAAAATCTTGTTCCTCCTTTGCCCATGTACCGTCTAATGCAAAATCACTTGCATCGCACATGATCTCGAATGGTAAGCTCCAATCTGGCACTGCGATAATTGGTGCAGCAGTCAGCTTCTCCTTCAACTTATTGAATGTTAACAAACAATCATTAGAGAAGTCAAATGGTGCACTTTTCATCAATAAATTACAAAGAGGTTTAGCGATTTTAAAAAAGTCTCTGATAAATCATCGATAAAATCCTACATGTCCTAGAAAACTCTCACGCTTTTGACGTTTGTAAGAGGTGGCAGTTTTTCAATGGTCTCAATTTTTGCATGATCCACCTCAATCCCTTTTTCTGATACGCGATGTCCAAGAACAATACCTTCTTGTACTATAAAATGGCACTTCTCCTAATTGAGCATTAGATTTGTCTTCTCACTTCGATGCAAAACTAGATCCAAGTTACGCAGACATGCATCAAAAAAAGATCCAAAACTGAAAAGTTATCCATGAATGAATACTTAAATAAATCGTTTGATCATGTCATGAAATATGGCCATCATGTACCTTTAAAATGTGGCTGGTGCATTACACAAACCAAACAACATTCTCCTATAAGCAAAAGTACCATAAGGAGATGTAAAAGTGGTTTTTTTTCTTGGTCTTTGGTGCTATGACAATTTGGTTATAACCTAAATATCTATCTAGAAAACAATAATATGCATGGCCTGAAAGTCTCTCCAACATTTGATCAATGAAAGGTAATGGAAAATAATCTTTACAGGTTGCCTTATTAAGTTTCCTATAATCCATACACACTCTCCACCCTGTTATTGTCCTAGTTGGTATTAACTCGTTGTTGTAATTTTTCACTACTGTGGCCTCTTTTCTTTGAAACTACTTGTACTGGACTGACCCAATTACTATCAAAAATAGCATATATCACACCTGCGTGAAGAAGTTTCAAAACTTCTTCCTACCACTTCTTCATTACGGATTCAGACGATGTTGAGGCTGAACTGAAGGCTTATAGATGTCCTCCATTAAGATCTTATGCACACAAACTGAGGGGTTTATGTAAAACACCTAGAGGGGGGGGGTGAATAGGTGTAAGTGCTAATCTAAGAACTAAATGCAAACTAAGTGCGCTAAATGCGGAAGCTAATGCAAATCTTGCAACTCACTTAATACAATCCAACAAGTGTAGCCGAATTCCCCTTGCGAGGCTCTGGACTAACTCCTCTTGATTCCCCTAGATATGGGTTGAGGCGCTATGTGAAGCTCTTGTTGGATGAGTATAGGTGATGCACAAAGACACAAGCAATATGAATTAATGCAAGGCAATAAGAAATATGCTCAACACAAGCAAGTATGGTATGAGATGAAGTATGATGCTTTGCACAAAGTAAATGAGAGAGAGTTAGAGAGACAATGGGAGCAATCGCAAACACCAAGATTTGTTTCGAGGTTCGAGCACCTTGCTCTACATCCCCGCCTACACCACCGTGTAGGATTTCCACTATCTCAACTCCCACCGAGGGAACCTCTACCGAAGAGGATTTCATACAACTCTAGGAGTACCAAACTCCTCTCTCAACAATAACTCCTCACAACCGAGGGGTTAGGCCCGTAGCCAATACAACAACCAATCCACACACCTCTACCGAAGAGGCTCACAACCAAACTCCACCTCTACCGAAGAGGGAGCAAACCAATACCACTCCGATCACCTCTACCGAAGAGGGATACAACAAATAAAGGAGGGTTTACAACAAGTGGTTCAAAAACCACAAACTCTCTTTTTCTTTCTTTTTCAACAAAACAAAGATCCTAATAGTTTAGGATAGAAGATAGCTCAAGTGTGGAAACAAAGTGTTTTTGGAAACAAGCAACAAAGAAAAAATCTTTGGGAAAATACTTGCAATATGATAGAATTGAAGATCTAAGCGAAAATCCCAAAAACCTATTTTTCTTTGATTTTCAAAAACCCTAAAACAATAAAGATGAGAAGTTTTTGCACTTAAAACTCTTTTGAAAACTCTTTTAAACACCTCAGAAAACTGGAAATTTTTCTCTTAAAAAAACTTGACCAAATCCCCAAAGAGATGGGGTTTATATAGCCCCTATACAAAACTAGCGTTAGGCTGAGCTGGCAGCTCTGACAGGCATCGGTCGACCGGCCCGGTCGACCGCCAACGGTCAAAAATGTGACCGTTGGGCAATAGCGTCGACGAGGCCCGGTCGACCGAAACATCCTGAGAGCAGAACTCATCTCGGTCGCCGACCGGCCCGGTCGACCGTCCCAGAGACTCCAAAACGTGCACAGACTTGTGCACGTCGGTCGACCGTCCCGGTCGACTGGCCTATGGTGCGGTCGACCGGTCCGGTCGACCGACTTGGCCTGTCAGCCAGTCCTCAGTTCTGCACAGATACGGGATTTGAAAATAGGTCTTTTCACTCAATAAAAATCTCATAAATTCACAGTAAATCTAAAAAATAGTTTTAATCACAATAAAAAACTATTTTTCTAAAAATATGTTTTTCTAAAACTTGTTTTATCATTTTACTTTGATAACCAAACTTGTGATAAAAATTTCAAGACATATATCAATCATATCAATTCATTTTTGTGTCTTGCCAATTTTATCAAAAACAAAACTTGTATTTTATCAAACTAGAATTTCCAAAACATGAATAGGATAGTCAAAATAAGTTTGTTAAAAAAATTAAGCATGCATGTATAGAATGAAGCAACTATACATATATCAATTTAAACTTGTTTTGATAAACTATTCATGAAAACCAAAACTCAATCATAAAACGTGTGTGATTTGTGCACTTGAGCATATCAACTAAACTAAGCTTTACAAATATGGATCTAAAACACAAACTCTAAACTAGATACCTAAGTCTTCTTGACGATCTTCATCTTCAAGTAGACTTGCTCCAAAACTCCATGATTCTCCAAGTGCAAAGGTATGATCTTTAAGATTTGGCACCGAATCATCATGAATAGCTTCTAATCATCTTGTTGAAGCTAATCACCAACCTAATATCCTGTTAATGATCTGAAACTTAGAAACACAAGAATATTAGTAAACATAACTACATGAGTGTTGATCATCATCAAAACTAGAGTGGAAGGCCATTGGGCCAACAGTTTATACTTTGATATCTGCAATTGTCCATCCTATTGCTATTTTGTGGTCCCACAATGCTCGCAAAAGTTTCTCTTCCTCATCACCTGTCAAAGAGGAAGAAATAATTACTGGCAGTGTAGAATTTTCATTTAGATATGCATACCTGAGATGTATTGGCAACTCCTTAAGTCGAACTTTGGTGCTTTTTGTATGAATGGGATAAAATATGATATTCTTGTTCCTAGCACTTCAATTTGTTATTTACCATACTTAGGCATGGGTGTTGTTGCTTCCAAATAATTACACTCTCTCCTTTCAAAATTCTCTTCTGTGTTTATGGCTGAATGTATGATGCGTGCTTCTAGTGGGCAGTGTTGGAGTCTCCTCAAATATTTCAGTCATCACTTTATCAACAATGTCAATGTAGTAACATTTATCATTGTTTGAAGGGTACTTTATTGCCTTGAAGATGTTGAATGAAACTTCTTCATCCTGCATACAAAGAGTCAATTTACCTTGTTGAATATCAATCAATATTTTACCAGTTACAAGAAAAGGACATCCTAAAATAAGAGGTACTTCCCTATCCTCTTACATGTCGAGGATGATGAAATCTACAGGAAAGTAAAGTTTGTCCGCTTTCACAAGCACGTCTTCAATCACTCCTCGCGGATATTTGATAGATATGTTTGCTAGTTGAAGTGATACGCTTGTTGGCTTTGGTTCTCCTAATCCCAAATTCTTAAATACAGAAAGAGGCATCAAATTAATACTGGCACTAAGATCATGTAAAGATTTTTCAAAATAAGAATTTTCTATGGTGCACGATATAGTGAAACTCCTTGGATCCTTAAGCTTAAGAGGTAGCTTGTTTTGTAGTATGGCACTGCACGCTTCATTCAACATCACTGTTCATGATCCTCGAGCTTCCTCTTGTTCTGCAGGATGTCCTTCATGAATTTAGTATATTTGGGCATTTGTGCTTGTGCCTCTGCAAAAAGAATGTTAATGTGCAGTTTTATAAAACATATTTAAAAACTGGATAAACTGCTTATTTGTGTCTTTTGGCCTTTGTCTTTGAGAAAATAGGAGCGGTGGAACATATGGTTTAATCACTGTATTCTCTATAGAAGCTTTATGACTTTCTGGATCTTCAGAAATTCGACTGCCCAGCTAAAAGTTCGGCTGCTCAGCCGAACTCTGACTTTTGATTAGGTCAGACATCTTTTGATGTTCTTCTTCTTTTATCCAATGTCTTTCTTTCTTCAGATTCTGTTCTGGTATCATGATTCTGTTTCAGAACCTTGCCACTTCGTAGGGTGATCGCCTTGATGTGTTTTTTATGATTCGTCTCTGTATTGCTTGGTAATGATACCTATGGTCTCCTGGCCAGTAGATTTGATATCTAGCATATCTGCACTTCTAGATTATGGATGACTGCCACTTGGTTCTTTAAATTCGTATTTGTTGAAGTCATGAACGTTTGTGTGGCGGCAACAAGTTGTTGCATTGTCTCCCTAAGATCGGTTTCTTCTATTGATGTGGAGATCGTGATTGTTGTGGCTGAAAGTTATTTGGCTTGGGTGTCATGTTATTATTGTCGCCACCCAACCCTAGATTTGGGTGGTTCTTCTATGCAGATGTGTACATGTTTGAGTATGAATTATTGTTCCATTGGTAGTTGCTCACGTAGTTGGCTTTTTCGTTTGAAGGGCCCACAAAGTTGCTAACCTGTCCATTATTGCTAGACTGTCCTGCAATATATGAATTATATGAAGAGTTTTGAGTTTGGATGGTGCTTACATTGGTGGCATCAAGTTTCTTTGTCAATAAGGCAAGCTGTACATGAATTGCTGAGATTGCATCTAGCTCATGCACTCCTGCTATCTTCTTTACTATTGCTCTGTCAGATTGCCATTGATAACTGTTTGACGCCATCTCCTCTAGAAGCTCATATGCTTCATCACATTCATTGCTCATGAGTGCTCCTCCTGTGGCCGTATCAATCACTATTTGGTGTTTGGAGTCAATCCATTGTAAAAGATTGGATCTTCAACCAAGCCGGAAGTCCCTAGCGTGGGACTATCCTGATCAAGCCCTTATACTTTCCCAAGCCTCATAAATACTTTCAGATTCAAATTGAGAAAGGTAGTGAGATCACCTCGTAGTTTTGTCGCTTTTGAAGGAGAAAGTACTTTGTAAGGAATTTGTTCGCCATCTCATCCCATGTTGCAATGGTGTTCTTGGATAACGAATTAAACCAAGTCTTTGCTTCATCCTTCAAAGAAGAAAGAAAAAGTTTTAGTTTGATTACCTCCACTGATAGGCCATTGATCCTTTGCATGTCACATATTTCAAGGAAGCTTAAGATGTGCTCGTTTGGATCATGTGAAAGCCCCCAAATTGACATGTATGTTGCACCATCTGAATCAATCTCAGTTTTAGTTTGAAGTTATTCGCTTTAATTGTTGGTATGATGATGCGTGAAGTGTCTCCTATTAGAGAAAGAACAGCATGATCCTCAGCGTTTTTGTCTCTTCTTGGTCCGCCATCACCTTTTCTCAATCTCTTCATTTCTTAAGTAGATGTCAGAATGTTCTATCAGGATCAGGTATTAGTATTTCTGAACTCCTAGAATGTCTTATATATAGTTAAATTTCAGTTCCTGCAAAACCCAATCACTGTCTGTGCCAGATGCCGGCTTCGCGACCGAGAATTCAGCTGCCCAGCTGACTTTTGTGCTAGATTTGGGTTGAAATCTCTATAGCCTGCAGAAGAAAATATTTACGTATTGTATCTACAGACTAAATTCAAATTCAAACAGTAATAGATATCATTGATATTGATTGAAATACACAATCCCCGATAATGGCACCAAAAAAACTTGATGTGCGCGAACTGGCAAGTGCACCAGTCGTGTAACAAATAATATTCTAGTAAGTAGAGTATCATCCCACTAAGATTGTGTTAATCAAGTACCGACTAATCATTCTTAATTCTATTTGAAAATCTCAATGCTGATGAAAGATTTACACTAATAGACTTAACTATTTCTAACTAAAAGAAAATTACTTGTTAAGTTGTTTTGATTGAAAAAAGGTAAGGCAATTGATTTCAGTAGATTACATTAGATATAGATCAAGTATTAGTATTAATCAATCATCTACACATGTTAATACTCAAAGATCGCAAAACTAATTAATACCCTTTCTTAGGCAATATTAATTCTATCTTTTAAATTTAGAACCTACAATCTCTCGATCTTTTAGGTTTACTAGTAAAAAAAAGTAATAAGTATAATATATCTAATACAAGATTAAACAATCTCTTATGCCTCTACTTGTCGAGATGTGGTTCCTAATTCTTATGATGTTATACTAAATTATCTCCTTTCGGTCTCCAATTTAGTCATCGAAACAATTATGGCCATCAATTGATAAACATGAAATTAATATTAGGAACTTAACATGTATGTGATTTCATGGGTTAACCCTAAGTACTTGCTTATATTTTCATATAATCTACTTTCATCAATACCTTACTAAAAGAAATTAGTTCATAACTAGTAAATTGCAAAGCATAGAATTAAAAGAAACCATTATGTAAAAATTAAATAAAGAGAGAGAGAGAGAAGAATGCACCAATAGAAAAACTCTTTAGCCTTGACTCCTTGCTGTTTCTTCTTCTCTAAAACTCAGGAATTCAATGGTAGCAACAAAATTTTAATTAATTTGAAACTCAAATTTAAGAGAGAAAAATTGCATAGTAACATACAAGAGTTTGTCGCGCTTTTATAGGCTATAGTGACGTTTTCTAATCTCAGCAACTATGCAGAGTCATTTCTAAATTAAAACACAAAATTCTACAAACAATTAAGTTAGCATAACCGGCTGTGTAGCTGAATTTTCAGCTGTACTGCTTCGGCTGCATAGCTGAATTTCCAGCTGTACTGTACTCTATTTTTGACCCAAATTTGACTGATGAGCTGGCATTCCCTGTTGACTAGTTCACGGCTACATAGCCGAATTAACAGCTACTCGGCCGAACTTTTGAATTTTTTAGCTCCCAGATTTTTGTGAAAATTCTGGTTTTCTATATAGATTCTGCTGAGATATTTTAGTTTGTTCTTGGGTCTCTGGTTCTGCATCCTCTTCTTCACTTGATAAAGCAATAATTCTCCAATTTTCTCTCTTTTTCTAAAATGTGCTCTTGACCTAACATCTGCAAAATATACTCAAGAAATACTAATGCAGAATTAAATGTGGCAAATAATAGGCATAATAGTGATACAAAAAAATATATAAAAGACTCATACATCAGTGATCCTCGTGGATAGTACAAATCCTTCATGCGATGAAGGCGGGGATGTAGAACAAGTTGCTTGAACCTCGAAACAAACATCTTGTGTTTGCGATTGCTTTGTCTCTTACTCTTGCTTCTACTCTTATTGCTCTATTTATGCTCATACTTGCTTTTTACATTCTTGTAATCATATTGTGTTTGTTTTACTATATTGCTCTATATCTATTGCTTATCAGTTTATCCTCATATAAGTTAGAAGACAATTGTGTATCTCAACTCTTATCTAGAGGAATTAAGAAGTTTTAGATCTCTTAATTGGGAATCCGGCTTCACTTCTTACTTTGAGTTGACCATTTAAATTGTTTGCTTAAATTGTTGCTTTCTACATTCGATTATTTTTATCACCTATTCCCCCCTCTAGGTGATTTTCACTTTCCTTCGACAAAAGTGACATGCCTTCTGCGAGCCTGGACTTTTCTTTCCTTCTCCTCTTTCTTTTCTTCCTGTGATCACCAAACCCCATCCTTCCTGCTTATCTTGATTTAGCCCTTTTCTGATCTTATTAGATAAGAGAGTTGACGTAACCTCCTCCAAAATGAGAGTTTTCTTAAGCATGGTAGTAATGATATGATCGTATGACTATGGAAGTGAACTTAGAAGTATCAACGCTTTGCCTTCCTTGTCAATCTTGACATCAATAGGTAGAAGCTCACTGATGACCATGTTGAAAAAGTTTAGATGCTCTAACACCGCTATCCTTCCTTCAAGCGTATCCCATATAGTTGTTTATGTTGGGACCAATGCCTATATAACAAGAGAGAAACACCGAGTTGAAGGCTTGGCAGCGAAAGCATCGAATATCTACCACTAGCAAGCAATCAAAATAAATCACCACACAATTAAAAAACACTAGATTTAAATGGTTCGATAAGAGTGCTACATCCACGGGAGGAGGGGAGAAATTATATTGAAAATAGAGAAGAAAATAAAGAGTTACAAGTATCTCTCTCTCTCTCATAACTCTCAATAATGAAAATCTGAATTTCTCTTGAATTCTTGATGTTGCCTCCAAAGGCCACCCCAAGGAATTTATATAGGCACCAAGGATGATCCTAGTCCAACCCAACTTCAATATTTCAATCATCACCGCTTCAGAGAAAGAATTAAACTAAAAATAGAACCAGTAAAGAAAACTGTCAGACCCGATATTAGTCGACTATAAGTCGACTTATAATGTGCACTAGTCGATTATATGGAATTATCAGTTGACTACTGTGACAAATTCCGTGAATTTTACTCTCTATTGCAAGTACTAGTCAACTATGCAGAAAGTATAAGTCGACTAGGCTAAACATAAGTCAACTAATAAGGCTTATAAGCCAACTTATAACATGCACAAGTCCTATACATGTCCGTGCTTGATCTCTGAAGTTTGTAACACCTCCACCAGAAGCTGAATTCTTCTCCAATGATATAAGACACTCAAAATACTAACATTTTCACCTTGACTCATGTTCATTGAGTCTCTTCATAGAAATTGACTTCTGTTTCATTTACTATGCATTCTTCCCCTTTTGTGACTTCACATAGCTCCCTCTCAAGAGCCCGTTATTCACCTTATTTCTGAAGAACCTTGATGAAGTTCAGAGATGATCTGAACTCTCCACCAGGATGGTCCTTGTCATCATGTTTGCTAGATTCTTCTTTGTACAAATCTTCACCAAGTCGATCACATTGTCATCTATGACCCACTGACGTATCTTCTAATACCTCACATCAATTTGCTGCGTCCGCTTGTGATACTTGTGATTTTTAGCAATATGAATAGCACTCTGACTGTCACAATAACCCAAACTAAATCTAGTATGATACCAAAAGTCTCAATCAATCCCTCAACCATAAAGCTTCCTTTGATGCCTCAACTATAGCCATGTATTCAACCTCTGTTGTTGAAAGAGCAACAATATCTTGCAACTTTGCTTTTCAGGTAATGACGCACTCAGCTTCTGTGAACAGATAGCCCATCGTAGATCTTCGCTGATCAAGATCTCCTGCATAATCTGCATCAACATAGTCTTATAATATCCTAGGCTTTCCCATTTTTAATCTCTGAAATACCAAGCCTAGTCTCGCAGTCCCTCATAGATATCGTAGCACCCACTACATTGCTTTCCAATATTGCTTTCCCAAATTGACATGAACAGACTTACTATACTAACTGCATAGGATACGTCAGGCCTAGTGTAGACCATAACATACATGAGTGACCCCATCACACTAGAATATGGTACTCAAGACATCTCCTCCTCCTCTTTTGGTGATTGTGGATACTATTTGGAGGATAATTTGAAGTGACCTGCCATAGGAGTAGTGTCTGGTCTTCCTTCTGTCATGCTGAATCTTTCTAACACCTTGAGAGAATGGGATGGCCAAAGTCTGTCGTAGCCTCTGTCTCAACTGATCTCCATACCTAAGATCTTCTTGGCTTCTCTCAAACCTTCATGTCAAATTCTTTCTTAAGCTTAATTTTAAGCTTTTGAATATGTGTCTTATTTCTTACAGCAATCATCATATCATCCACATATAACAGTAAATATGTTGGATCATCATTCTGCTTGAAATAGACACAACTTCATGCTCACATCAGTTGTTTCTTGTCTTGATCATGGAAGAGTCAAACAATTTGTACCACTGCCTGAGAGACTATTTAAGTCCATAGAGGAACTTATTTAGAAGACACATCTTAGTTTTTGTCCTTTCTGAATGTAACCTTCATGTTGCTTCATGTATATCCTCTCCTCTAGCTCATCGTACAGAAATGTTGTTTTGACATTCATCTGCTTCAACTCTAGATCAAACTGATCTACTATCGTCAATAACATCCGAATAGATATATGCTTGATAACAGGAGAAAAGATCTCACTGTAGTCAATGCCCTCCTTTTGAGCATGTCTGTTAGGAACTAACTTTGCCTTGTACTTCTCATTGTCCTTGTGAAAGACCCATCTGTAACCTATTACCTTGTAGTCCTTTGAAAGATCTACCAATTTTCATGTTTGATTTCTATCTAAAAATTCTATATCCTATTCCATGGCTGTAATCCACTTGTCGTGGTCATCTGCCTCGATCGCCTCCCTGTAATTACTAGGATCGCATGCTTCTCTTACTAATGCGAATGAGATATGATCATCTTATCAGTCATACCTTGTTGGTGGCACCATAACTCTGATTGACCGCTTCAATGATTTAGGTTATCCTTGGGTAGCCCCTGTTCATCTCCATCTGAATTTGTGAAGTCCTCATCTGACCCGTCAGGCTTTTAGGGCTCTCTTGGAACTCAACTCCCCTTTCCCGAGTGTCCGTTGAATTGCTTGGAGCTCCATCTTGCACTTATCCTCCGCTATGACTTTTGTTACAATATTGATTATTTGTCAAAGACCACAACTCTATTCATAAAGACACTCCTTGTCTTGAGATCTTAAAGTATGAAACCCTTGACTCCTTTGGTGAACCTGATGAAGATACACTTCTTAGACTTGGACTCCAGTTTATTCCTTTTCTGACTATCAACTAAACTATATGCAGGGCAATCAAAAATCTGTAAGGTTGAATAATCCACATATTCTCTTTGCCATATCTTCTTTGGGATCTGAAGATCAACTCCTGTTGATGGTTACCAGTTTACCAGATAACTCGCACGATTCACCACTTCCACCCAAAATCCTTCTGACATGTCAGACTGTAACTTGATACTGCGGGCACACTCTATAAGTGTCTGATTTGTGCTCTGCTACCCTATTCTGTTTTGGTTATCCTGAAATACTTAGCTGATATTCAATGCCTTTATCTGCCAAGTAAGCTTTAAATTCTGTGGAGGTATACTCGCCTCCATTTTCGGACCTCAAGACTTTCACCTTTCGTCCCTTCTGATTCTCCATCAGAGTTTTTCACTCTTTGAACTTCTGAAATATTTCTAATTTCTACTTTAAGAAGTATACCCAAACTCTCTTGAAGAAGTCATCTATGAACGTAACATAGTACCTAGCACCTCTGATGGATGCTACTAGCGAAGGTCCCCACACATCTGTGTGTATGAGATCTAACAAGCCCTTTATCTTGTGCTGTGATGTAGAGAAAGCTACTGTATGCTATCTACCTATGATGCAAAATTTACAAAGATCGAGTTTTGATATTTAATACCTGGTAGGGAACCTTTGTTGTGTAGGACTTGAAGACCTCGCTCGCTCATGTGTCCAAGACGCATGTGCCAAAGCCTTGTAATATTCTCCTTCTCCTTTGTTGCTGAAGCATCACCAACAATAATGCTTCCTTCCATATTGTACAAGTTTGCTGTCTGTTCTCCTTTGAGAATTATAATGGAGCCCTTGGTAAGTTTGATACCTCCATCTGCACCTAAAAACTTATACCATTGAGCTTCCAAAGCTCCCAACGAGAGAAGATTTTTCTTTAAATCTGAAACGTGACGCACGTTCGTGAGAGTTCAAACCTGTCCATCAACCATCCTCATACGGATGTTGCCAATGCCAACTATCTTGTATACAATGTCATTACCCATCAGGACAGAGCCTCCATCATAAAACTTATAAGTAATAAACCACTTATTTTTTGGGCACATGTGATATGTGCACCCCGACTCAAGTAACAAGCATCTGAGTATTTATCTTTTCCTAACTGAGTTGTCAAGATATATGAATTCTCATCTGCTTGTTCACAATACCGGCTTGATCTGGCTTTTTACCGGTACTAGCCCCATCAGAATTTTTTCCGCCTTTCTTCTTCAGCATCTCCTTGTATTTCATAAGATTCTTCTTGATGTGTGGTTTCGCACAGTAGCAGCAAGTAAAACTGCTAGAAGCCTCTGAATCTCTTTTGGAGCCCCTACTCTTTGATCTCCTCCTCTGGTCCTTGACAACTAGTCCTGAGGCCTCCTCTGTAGAATCTGTTTTCTTCATTAGCTCATTGTTCTGGAGCATCTATCTGACATCTTCTAACTCTAAGGTCTCCTTACTATACATTGATGGTGGTCGCCAAGTGGTCATAACTTAATGGAAGAGAAGAGAGTAATAAAAGAGCTTTGTCTTCCTCTTCTAGCTTAACCTATAGAGCTAATAAGTCGCTTAAAATCCTATTAAAAACATTAACTGCTTCTTCATGAAGAGCTTGTTTGATAAACTCTTCGCATGTAAAGGCTCTCCAGCCTACACCAAAGACCAGCAATTGTTTTCTCATTCATGACGTCATAGAGGACCTCGTGTGATAGACATAGTATGATCGTTGGTCGGCAAAAAGCATGCACAAATATAAGTAAAGGAATGTGGGTCAATGTTACTACTTTTGCGATTCTTCCGTAGTAGCAAAGTGGCTATACGGGGTATCCATAAGGAGGGAGAGCGATGGAAGGTTTGATGCGGCTTCTTTGTTCGAAGTAAAGAGAAAGTTCTTTGTTTCAAATAAAGAATCGAAAAGAAAATAAGTATTTTTTCAAAGATTTCTTGGATTTGTTTGATGTTTGTAAAGATGAGTTTTCTTAAAGATAAAAACGCATGGCTAACTTTTTACTAAGTGCTCCCACTAATCTCTAACTTCTTGAAGATGTAGCTTCACGATGGATCATACGCAAGCATAACCTTTATGCATAGGAACTATTCACGTTGGAGACCGAATGAAAGTTCTTCCTTTAACTTAGCTTTATACGACAAAACTTGAACATTCCCTTACCAAGATCCAATCGAAGGCGAGAATAAGGGAAGAAATAAGTGCACAAATGGTATCGGTAAAGATTAATAGGAATATCTCTACTTACAAAGACGAGCAAAGTTTACAATCTATAGATCATCAAAAACCCGTTAAGCATGAAATATAAGAGAGCTAATACTTGTAGGTAAGTTAGAGTTAGAACTCTCGTCTTAGGATATCATAGCTCTTATTGCACAAGACTTGTTTGACACTATTGACTCATTTAGGTTATCAATCAAGTTGTTAGAGATTAGTGAGTTAGTAGTTAGTTAGTCATGCAATGAAAGAGTTAGATATGAGTAAGAAAAGAAAACAATAAGAGAGAAGAAGTAAAGAGGTGGAGTATTACACTAAAAGAAGAATGTAAAAGCAAATGAAAACACCAAGTAAATGGAAAGAAGAAAGAGAAATATTAATTGTATAAGTTTGTCACCTTCAAATACAACTTGTACACACTCTCTCTCTTTCACTCTAATGGCTAAACTAACTAGAAGAAGAAAACATAAAAATAACTATAACTCCTAGAAACAAAAAACAACAACTCTAAAACTCTTGATATTCTCCTAAAGAACCCCCAAGGGGGTATTTATATGCACCAGGGGAAAGGGGGCCAGGGGCCAACCCCTGGCCCAAGGCACTGGCGCGGTCGTGCTAGTACGGTCGCGAAAATACGGCCAGAGCCGCATTTTCACAGCTGTTCCAAGGCGGCGCGTGCAGCGCTGCCTGCTGCGTGCAGTCGCTTTGGTCCCTTGTCAGCTGGATCTTCTGGATTTCTGATTTGATCCCTGGTCTGACAGAATCACCTCCTAAAGTCAATGGCTACTTTTGTAGTCCTTTAATCACCCATTAAATGGTGATTTAGGGTCTTCTTCTTCATTGCACACTATGGACCTAAGGATCACACAAGCAAACCATTATTAGCAGTATTTTATATAAGATAAATGTGCAGATGTGATAAAAATTATACAATATTAGAGACTAATCACACCCCCACTTATCTTTTTGCTCATCCCAAGCAAAACAAAAACAAGAGAATTATTACACCACTTTCACAGATGACGCGATTGTACTGAGCATGTGTAAAAAGCCTATAAACCTCTAGGTTTCCCCTAGAGGAGTAGTGTTGTCTCCTGAGAGTTTTCAGTGGATTGCACCCACAAAATCCAATAAATAAAAAAAATGTTAGTTTTCAGTAAACTTCTTTCAAGAAAAAGAACTTTCAATCATCTAAGTAAAAATGATCGAATGATATAAGAATTAGGTTTAACCCTCATAAGTCCTCCTATACTTTAGCCTTCATAAAAGAAGAAATTATGATTTTTCTTTAAATTTAGAAAGGATTTTGTACTTCTAACTCATTCTATTATTTTGCTTTAGATAGTATGCATAATGTGTAAGTGTGATGTGCTTGGGATTTCTCAACGCAACTTTGAATGTCATTTAATTTTATTAATGTTTATCTATATGTTTATTCTTGGTTTCTTTAGGCTTTTTGCTTTACTCGTGTAACACATATCAAATCGATGACTCCCAAACCAGATGATTTTAGGGCACCAGGTGGAAAAACAGCCCTTAGGTCAAATATGCAAGTAGAGTAGGCCACGAAATCAAGATTTACTTATTTATATATATATTTTTTGGCGTGAGTAATCATGCTTCTTGAGGCACAATTATCCAGCTTATTATTTTTTTTATTCAAAGTTGTGTCTCTAAATCTCAAACGTGTGTGTGTGGTTTATGCATATTCTATTAAGGCTATATAAAAGGTACGAGTTATTTTCCTTGTCCTTCCTAACTCTTAGTCAAACTAATGTTTCTTTTTTATTTAGGCTAAAATAAAGATTCTTAATAAGGTTCCCTTAATTCTTACAATCTTTTGGTATTTTTATAAAGAGTATAAAATTCTTTTTTCGTTCAGGAGGTTTTTTTAATAATTAAAGGAAAAGAAAGAATTAGCACCCCCCACACCTATGTAACATATTGTCTTCAATGCTAGTCATGTAAATGCAAATGCAATAAACAGGGAAAAGAAAAGATATTACCATCTCCGTCGACTCGGGCCGGCCAAGTGCGAATAGGCTAAGGGAGAGGGAGAAGAGAGTGAAAACAGGGATAGAAAAAGAAATTTTCAAAAAGGATAAGTACAAGTATATAAGGGGTGAGCATATAAATAATAAGTATAAAGAACCCCTAATTTTTTTTATTTACATTTTTTCTTTTTTGGTGGTGTGTGGATGGCTATGGTCAGGTGTATGATGGGGCGAAAAGACTCAGCACAATTTCAGCCTGGGACGCATGCTTAGTGGTCAAAAATGGCTTCAATCTTTGCCCATTCACTTTGAATTCCGTATTACTCTTAGGATCGACAATAACTACAGCACCGTGTGGGAAGATGGTGTGGACAATGAATGGTCCAGACCAACGAGTTTTAAGCTTCCTCGCGAAAATGTGAAGCCTCAAATTGTATAGCAGAACCTTGTCTCCTGGGGTAAAGTTTTTCCGGTTGATGATCTGGTCATGAAATATTTTAGTTCTGCTTTTTGTAATCTGTGAGTTCTCATAAGCCTCATTCCGTATCTCTTCCAACTCTGAGATCTGCAATCTTCTTAGTTCATCTGCTTTGGTCAGATCGAAATTGGGTTGTTTAATAGCCATAAAGCTCGGTGTTCTAACTCGACTGGCAGATGACAGGCTTTTTCAAATACGATTCTATAAGGAGACATCCCCAGGACCATCTTAAAAGTGGTTCGGTAAGCACATAACATATTGTTTAGCTTGACCGACCATTCCTTTCAGTTTTGTCTAACAGTCTTTTTCAAAATGAACTTGATTTGTCAATTGGTCACTTCGACTTGCCCATTTGTTTGGGGATGATACGGAGTGGATAACTTGTGATTGATGGAATATTTTCGCATCAGAGCTTCAAAAACTCTATTGCAGAAATGTGACCCATTATCACAAATTATCGCTCTAGGGGTACCAAAATGGGAGAAGATATTTTCCTTGAGAAATTTGACAACCACTTTGTTGTCTTTGGCCTTCGTAGGCACAACTTCTACCCATTTAGAGACATACTCCACTGCAATCAAGATGCATTGATTGCCGAATGAATTTGGGAATGGTCCCATGAAGTCGATACCCCAAACATCAAAATTTCGACTTCGAGAATCGGGTTCAGGGGCATCATGTCTCTTCTCGAAAATTTTCTAATCTTCTGACAATTTGCACATGATTTGCAAAAGTGGAATGAGTCTTTGAACAAAGTGGGCCAGTAAAACCCACTTTGTAAAACTTTCTCTGCAGTTTTGCAGGGATCGAAGTATCTTCGCATGCAAGTTCATGGCAAAAACTAAGCACACCTCTGTTCTTCTTCTGGTATGCATCGTCGAATAATCTGGTCAGGACAATACTTAAAAAGATACGGCTCTTCCCAGAAGAAGTACCGTACTTGGGTAAAGAAATGAGACTGGTCTTGCTTTGTCTATTCAGCGGGTAGTTGTCCAGTGGCCAGATAATTGACTATGTCCGCGTACTATGGTTCCTTGAAAATGGCCATGATGTGCTCATCTGGGAAATCCTCATTGATCGGAGCTCGGATGATAGTGCATTCAAAATTCTTGACAGATGATCAGCTACCACATTTTCTATACCTCTTTTATCCCAGATTTTCAGGTCAAATTCTTGAAGTAGAAGGATCCACTGAATTAATCGGGCTTTCGCTTCCTTCTTGGTCATGAGGTATTTCAATGCCGAGTGATCCGTGAAAATCACTGTCTTCGATCCTAACAAGTAGGGCCGGAATTTTTCTAACGTAAAGACAACGGCCAAGAATTCCTTCTCGGTCGTTGTATAATTCTGTTTAGTGTCATTCAGGTCCCTACTCGAGTAGTAGATCACATGCTGCCTATTGTCGATGCAATGTCGAAGAATAGCGTCGATAATAAAATCAGAGGCATCGCATATGATTTCAAACGGCTGTGCCCAATCTGGAGCAGAAATAATAGGCGCAGATACAAGATCTCGCTTAAACTTCTCCCATGATTTGAAACATACTTTATTAAAATCAAAGGGCACGTCCTTTGCGAGCAGGTTAGTTAAGGTCTAGCGATTTTGCTAAAGTCCTTAATGAACCGTCGGTAGAACCCGGCATGCCCTAGAAAGGATTTGATATCCTTGATGCTTTTGGGTGGTGGAAGCTTAGCAATCACTTCTATTTTTGTCTTGTCCACTTCAATTTCTCTCCTAGAAATCTCATGGCCTAAGACAATTCCCTGTCTCACCATGAAGTGACATTTCTCTCAGTTCAGAGTTAGATTCTTTTCCTTGCATCTTTACAGAACTAACTCCAGATGATGAAGACATTGATCAAATGAATCTCCGTAGCTGGAGAAGTCATCTATAAAAATCTCAAGAAAATATTCCACCATGTCGGAGAACAAACTGAGCATGCACCGTTGGAATATCGCGGAAGCGTTGCACAATCCAAAGGGCATGCGTCAGCAGGCGAAGTTTCCGAATGGGCTGGTGAACGTAGTCTTCTCCTGGTCTTCTGTAGCAATGGGGATCCGATTGCATGTCGAGTACCCATCGAGGAAACAATAATACTCATATCCAGCCTGTTGCCCAAGGTTACATCACCCTTGTTTAGTGTATTTTGATGATTACAAAACATATTAGTTATTTGTACTAATAACATTTGTTGTTTAAGTGTGTTTTCAGATTTCTATTCATACTAGAAGTCTTCTCTCACAAATACAAGGTTTTGGACTCAAGTCAACTCCAATTGGGCTCAAGATGCAAAATTGAAGATCAAGTGAAGATAGCCCATCTTGAAGCATTGCTTTGAAGTCTTTTAGAAGTTTGTAAGTTTAGAATGTTAAAGTTTGAATATAGGAAATTTGGCTATAGGATTTGCACACACACTTGTTTCATGTATTTCCTATGTTTTGAAAATGGTTATTTCTAAGTTTTATGCCTTAGTTTATATATACATGTACCAAAGCTTTATATCCTGAAAAACTTGTTTAAAACATGTGTATAAACTATTTTCTGCATAATACTTAGCTATATGTATTTTAAAATATTTATCAAAATTTTTCTAACTCAAAACAGCCCAGTTTTTCAGTTTCAGGCAACATCGGTCGACTGGCCCGGTCGACCGGCGATGTGTCTGGACATGCACTGTTTGTGCATGTCCGTCGGTCGACCGTACCGGTCGACCGACGGAGAGCAGATTGCTCTCGGGATATTTCGGTCGACCGGACCGGTCGACCGGAAGAAGGAAACTGTGTTTCCTCCTTTTGGGTCGGTCGACCGGACCGGTCGACCGAGAGCCAACGGCTCTTTCCAGCAGGGCTGGCGGTCGACCGGACCGGTCGACCGCCAAGCCTGCAACAAGGCAACGGCTCTTTCCTCTTTGGGCAGTTCTGAAAAATCTGTTTCTTTTTCAGCTTTAACAGATTTTTGGAGATTTGTTGGGGAGCTTTTTCAGAAAAAAATAAGACAAAAAGAAATTGTTTTTAACCTATTTTTAACCCTATAAATAGAGGAGAAGTCTCTCTTGCATATCACTTAGAAAAATCCTCAAGTTTGCATTGTTTTCAAAAGAGAAAAGAAAAGAGTTTAAAGCTTTCATTCTAATTCTTTTTGAGCTAGTTTTTCAGTTGTGTTTGATTGCTATATCACTCTACAATGAAGTTTTTCTCACCACACTTCATAGAGCCAAAAATCCAATACTCATTCTATAGTGAAGTTGTAATTGAAGTGAGAGTGTTTGTAAAAGAGTTTGAGAAAAGTGTAGTGATCTTGTTGTGATCACTTGGTTCTTGTAATCCTTTCTTTGTGGAGCAACCTCTTCGGTAGAGGTCCTTTGTACTTGGTGGAGCTCGGTGCTCAGTCTTCGGTAGACCAAATTGTAAAGGCATCCTTGGTGGATAGTGGAAACCCTTCACGGAGGTGAAGGCGGGGACTAGAGCAAGTGTGCTCGAACCTCGAAACAAATCATCTTGTTTGCGATTGCCTTTGCGTTATTCTTGCTTTCAATTTCTCTTGCTTTATATTGTCTTAAATTATTTGTTTGAGAACTAACCCTCTACTTGTGCAATCTTGTCTTGTTCACTTTACTTGATATATTGCTTGTGTGTATTTCATCATAGCATCTCATCCTTTACTTGTTCGATCATATCTCATACAACACGGTTGCATTGCGCACCTCTAACCCATATCTAGGGGAATTGGGAGGAAGGAGTTCAGAACCTCGCAAGGGGTATTCGGCTCTTAGTCGTGTTTTGAGAGATCGTTGCATCACTCATTTTATTAAAGTTTAAAAAGATCATTAGATTAGCATTCACACCTATTCACCCCCCCTCTAGGTGTTTTTCAATTGGTATCAGATCTTGGACTCTAGGATTTGGTTTAACAACCTTAGAGAAGATCCTAATTTGCTAATCATTTCATCCATTTCATATAGTAAAGATGGCCGATGGAATTAAGACCCCTCCCAAATTTGATGGACTTAACTTTCCCATATGAAAGTTAAGATGACCGTGTTTTTGCAATCTTAGGTAGCCGAGTTGCAAAGGCCGTGACTAAGTCCTTTAGTGTACCCCCGGTGACGAATCCACTTGGTCCGAAATAGAGACTAAGGAATTCGATGCCAATGCCAAAGCTCACTATGCACTTCTTCAAGCCCTAAATGATGATGACATAGCTAGGGTTATACATTGCAAATCCGCATTTGAGATTTGGTCACACTTGATAGTCACTCATGAGGGGACCTCACAAGTAAAGAAGGCTAAGATTGACCTTCTTCGGTCTCAATATGAAACATTTAGCATGCAAGACAATGAAACCATAGATGATATGGTTACAAGATTTACCAAGATTACTAATGGACTCTCTTCTTTAGGTGAAGATATCAACAATGATCAAAGAGTAAGGAAGATCATCCGGGCTCTTCCTCCTTCATGGGAAGTTAAAGCAACAACCTTGAAGGAACTCAACGACAATGAAGAGATGGAGCTTATAGGTCTCATTGGGAACCTTAAAACCCATGAGATGGAAAGGAAAGCAAGGGAGGACATGGCTCCTACCAAGAAGAAGACTATTGCCTTCAAGTGTCAATCATCACACTCCGACGAAGATGATGAAGAAGAAGATGACGAAGAGCTCTCACTTCTAGTCAAAAATGTTCGGAGGATGTACAACAAGGCGAAGTTCCAAGGTAGAAGGAGATGGCAAGGAGGCAAAGAAGAAAGAAAGATCATATGCTTCAATTGCCAAAGACCGGGACACATTGTGGCGGAGTGTCCGGACAAACCAAGCCCTCCACTTCTAAGAAGCCTTACAAGAAGAAGGCTATGAAGGCAACTTGGGATTCGGAGACCGAATCCGAGGAAGAAATAAACACCGCCAACATGTGCTTCATGGCTAATGAAGGCACAAGCAAGGTAACCTCTTCCCCTTCTCATGATAATGAACTTTCTATGGATGTGTTAGAAGAAGCTTTTGTTGAGTTGTCTCAAAACTATGATTTCTTAAAGAAAAAGTATCTTAAAATGAAAAAGGATAATGAATCTTTAAGTCTTCAAGTTTTTACTCTTACAAAGGAAAAAGATAATTTGGTTTCCACTTTGGCCACTACTAAAAATGATTTTGAAAAATATAAGATTTCTTGCAAAGGTAAGGCCCCACTAATTGATTCAAATGAAGTTTCTATGCTTAAGGAAAGATTAGATTCTTTAAGTGTTGTTTTGAAAGATTGTGAGTTTAACAAGAAGAAAATTGAGGCTATGTTTCCTAAGAAACAAGCCCAAAGAAAAATGCTCATGCTCATGTTCATGTTCATGCTACACAACCTAAACAACATGGCAAAACCCCAAAACATGCTCACACTACACATACACATCATGCATTCATGTATGGTAGAGTGTTCTCATGTTCACATTGTGGACGGAAAGGGCACTTAGCCAATTTTTGCTATGATAGATTAAATGTATCACGTCACAATGTTTGGGTTCGAGGCACTAACTTTAAAGGACCCAAGAAAGTTTGGGTACCAAAATCAACTATTATGTTAAATGATGTAGGTACCTTCCAAATCCCAACGATGTAGAGGATTGTGGTATCTTGATAGCGGTTGCTCAAGGCACATGACTTGGGACATCAACAACTTTGCAACCCTATCAAGATATCATGAAGGTGGCACCGTCACCTTCGGAGATGACGCCAAGGGTAAAATCATCGGTATTGGTAATGTAAAACTTGGCACCTCTCCTTTAATTGAAAATGTAGTTTTAGTTGATGGCCTCAAGCATAATCTCTTGAGTGTTAGTCAACTTTGTGATAAAGGTTTTGATATTGTTTTGATAATGTTGCTTGTAAAGTAATTGATAGAATTTCTAATGTTTGTGTATTTTCCGGTTTTCGTGAAAGTAATGTTTATATGATTGATATGTTAAATATGTCTTGTAATATTACTTGTTTGAAAGCCCTCGATGATGACTCTTGGTTGTGGCATAGGAGATTAGGGCATATTTCTTTTGATCACATTTCTAGGTTAAACACAAAGGAAATGGTGAAAGGTATTCCTTGTTTGAATTTTGAAAAGGACCGAGTTTGTGACGCATGTCAATTTGGGAAACAAACTAAGTCTTCTTTCAAGTCAATTAAGGATATCATGACATCACGTCCTTTGGAGTTAATCCATATGGATCTATTTGGCCCTACACAAACCAAAAGTCTAAGTGGGAATAGATTTGCTTATGTTTTGGTTGATGATTTTTCAAGGTTTACTTGGGTTTTCTTTCTTGAACATAAAAGCCAAGCATTTTCTTATTTTCAAACTTTTAAGAAAAGAGTTGAAAAAGAAAAAGATGTTTCGATTTTGAGAATAAGAAGTGATAGAGGAGGTGAATTCATTAACCAACCCTTTACCACTTTTTGTGATGAACATGGAATAAAGCATGAACTTTCTTGTCCTACAACTCCACAACAAAATGGAGTAGTTGAACGGAAAAATAGAACATTACAAGAGATGGCTAGGACAATGCTAAGTGAATATGGTCTACCACATTATTTGTGGGCCGAGGCCGTTAATACATCATGCTACATATCAAATCGCGTTTTCTTGTGTAAAAATACTACTAAAACTTCTTTTGAAATGTACTTTTCTAGAAAACCAAATGTTTCTTATTTCAAAGTTTTTGGATGCAAATGTTTTGTTTTAAATACAAAAGATAATTTGGGAAAATTTGATCCTAAATCTTATGAGGCTATTTTTGTAAGTTACTCAAATACTAGTAAGGCTTATAGAGTTTTCATTAGATCATCATTGACTATTGAAGAGTCTATTCATGTTAAGTTTGAGGAATCTAACAAGTTTGTTAAGAATGTTGTAGAAAATAGATGCATTGGATGAAGGCATGGAGAAAGTGACCTTGGAGGATGCTTCTACTATAGGAGACAAACCAAAGGATGATGAAGGAAGCAAAGCTAAAGTGGAAGAGGCACAAGGGAATGAAAATCAAACACATGAGGTGGAGCCTACTCAACCACTACCAAAGGATTGGAGATACAATCCACATCATCCCAAGGACCTCGTCATAGGTGAAGTATCAAAAGGGGTAACCACTCGCTCTAGACTTCATGACTATTGTGGTAACTATGCATTCATTTCTCATATTGAACCCAAAAATGTCCTCGAAGCCGAGGCCGATTCATATTGGTTGCTAGCCATGCAAGAGGAGCTCAATCAATTTGAGCGCAACCAAGTTTGGCACCTTGTTCCTAGGCCCCACGATAGACCAACAATTGGTACTAAGTGGATCTTTAAGAATAAGTTGGATGAATCGGGTAATGTAGTTAGAAACAAGGCTAGGTTAGTTGCCCAAGGTTACACTCAAATCGAAGGGATCGATTTTGAAGAAACCTTTGCACTCGTAGCACGGCTTGAAGCCATACGGATGACACTAGCATTTGCCTCATATAAAGATTTCAAATTATTTCAAATGGATGTTAAAAGTGCTTTTCTAAATGGATTTATTGAAGAGGAGGTGTATGTTGAAAAACCCCCCGGGTTTGTTGATCCTACACATCCGGATTTTGTTTTTAAATTAGATAAAGCTCTTTATGGTTTAAAACAAGCCCTAGGGCTTGGTATGAAAGACTTTCTTCATTTTTAACTTCAAATGGTTTAAGAAAGGTAAAATTGATACAACCTTGTTTACAAAACATGTAGAAAAGGATATTCTTATTGTGCAAATTTATGTGGATGATATTATTTTTGGTTCTACTAATGAATCTCTTTGCAAAGCTTTTGAATCATGCATGAAGGATGAATTCGAAATGTCTATGATGGGGGAACTCAACTATTTCCTTGGACTCCAAATCAAGCAAAAGAAGGATGGGATCTTCATCAATCAAGCCAAGTACACAAAGGAACTAATCAAAAGGTTTGGGCTTGAAGGATCGAAAGTAAGCAAAACTCCCATGGCAACAACTACAAAGCTTGACAAGGATGAACAAGGTAAAAGTGTAGACATTAAACTTTATAGAAGCATGATTGGTAGCTTGCTTTATTGACGGCTAGTAGGCCGGATATTATGTTTCCGTTTGTCTTTGTGCACGTTTTCAATCTTGTCCTAAAGAATCTCACATAATTGCGGTTAAACGCATAATTAGATACCTTAAGGGCACTATTGAAATGGGTTTGTGGTATCCTAAAACCGGATTATTTGAAATGAAGAGTTTTTCGGATGCCGACTATGCGGGTTGTAGGGTAGATAGGAAGAGCACAAGTGAAACATGTCAATTCTTAGGTAATTGTCTTGTATCTTGGTCTTCCAAAAAGCAAAATTCGGTAGCCCTATCAACCGCCGAGGCGGAGTATGTTGCAGCCGGAGCTTGTTGTGCACAAGTTCTTTGGATGAAACATACTCTCCTTGACTATGATTTACACTTTGATCATGTTAAATATTTTGTGATAATACTAGTACTATTCACATGACAAAGAATGCAAATCAACATAGTAAAACAAAACACATTGACATTAGGTATCACTTTCTTAGAGATCATTATGAGAAAGGTGATATTGATATTGATTATGTTTCTACCGATTTTCAACTTGCCGATATTTTTACTAAACCTTTAGACTATGCTAGATTTTCATTTATTTGTGGTGAGTTGAATGTTTGCATTATAGATTCTTAAAAATAAAAATTTTTTCAATTGGTATTTTAACCCTTTTTGATGTATGACAAAAAGGGGGAGAATAAGTTTAGTTTGATATTTAGTTTTGAATATTATTTGAGTTTTATGAAGAAAAAGAAAGTTTGTTTATTTAAGTTTTTGACAAAACTTTTGTACATTGAATGCTTTATGTATTGTGCTTTCAATAGTCCAATTTTTTATCCATAGCATTATTTGAGGGGGAGTTTTTCAAACTCCTCTTCCATGTTTATTTAAATAACCTATATGTTTTGTCATCATCAAAAAGGGGGAGATTGTTGGCCCAAGGTTACAATCACCCTTGTTTAGTGTATTTTGATGATTACAAAACATATTAGTTATTTGTACTAATAACATTTGTTGTTTAAGTGTGTTTTCAGATTTATATTCATACTAGAAGTCTTCTCTCACAAATACAAGGTTTTGGACTCAAGTCAACTCCAATTGGGCTCAAGATGCAAAATTGAAGATCAAGTGAAGATAGCCCATCTTGAAGCATTGCTTTGAAGTCTTTTAGAAGTTTGTAAGTTTAGAATGTTAAAGTTTGAATATAGGAAATTTGGCTCTAGGATTTGCACACACACTTGTTTCATGTATTTCCTATGTTTTGAAAATGGTTATTTCTAAGTTTTATGCCTTAGTTTATATATACATGTACCAAAGCTTTATATCCTGAAAAACTTGTTTAAAACATGTGTATAAACTATTTTCTGCATAATACTTAGCTATATGTATTTTTAAAATATTTATCAAAAATTTTCTAACTCAAAACAGCCCAGTTTTTCAGTTTCAGGCAACATCGGTCGACTGGCCCGGTCGACCGGCGATGTGTCTGGACATGCACTGTTTGTGCATGTCCGTCGGTCGACCGTACCGGTCGACCGACGGAGAGCAGATTGCTCTCGGGATATTTCGGTCGACCGGACCGGTCGACCGGAAGAAGGAAACTGTGTTTCCTCCTTTTGGGTCGGTCGACCGGACCGGTCGACCGAGAGCCAACGGCTCTTTCCAGCAGGGCTGGCGGTCGACCGGACCGGTCGACCGCCAAGCCTGCAACAAGGCAACGGCTCTTTCCTCTTTGGCAGTTCTGAAAAATCTGTTTCTTTTCAGCTTTAACAGATTTTTGGAGATTTGTTGGGGAGCTTTTTCAGAAAAAATAAGACAAAAGAAATTGTTTTTAACCTATTTTTAACCCTATAAATAGAGGAGAAGTCTCTCTTGCATATCACTTAGAAAAATCCTCAAGTTTGCATTGTTTTCAAAAGAGAAAAGAAAAGAGTTTAAAGCTTTCATTCCAATTCTTTTTGAGCTAGTTTTTCAGTTGTGTTTGATTGCTAATATCACTCTACAACTGAAGTTTTCTCACCACACTTCATAGAGCCAAAAATCCAATACTCATTCTATAGTGAAGTTGTAATTGAAGTGAGAGTGTTTGTAAAAGAGTTTGAGAAAAGTGTAGTGATCTTGTTGTGATCACTTGGTTCTTGTAATCCTTTCTTTGTGGAGCAACCTCTTCGGTAGAGGTCCTTTGTACTTGGTGGAGCTCGGTGCTCGGTCTTCGGTAGACCAAATTGTAAAGGCATCCTCGGTGGATAGTGGAAACCCTTCACGGAGGTGAAGGCGGGGACTAGAGCAAGTGTGCTCGAACCTCGAAACAAATCATCTTGTTTGCGATTGCCTTTGCGTTATTCTTGCTTTCAATTTCTCTTGCTTTATATTGTCTTGAATTATTTGTTTGAGAACTAACCCTCTACTTGTGCAATCTTGTCTTGTTCACTTTACTTGATATATTGCTTGTGTGTATTTCATCATAGCATCTCATCCTTTACTTGTTCGATCATATCTCATACAACACGGTTGCATTGCGCACCTCTAACCCATATCTAGGGGAATTGGGAGGAAGGAGTTCAGAACCTCGCAAGGGGTATTCGGCTCTTAGTCGTGTTTTGAGAGATCGTTGCATCACTCATTTTATTAAAGTTTAAAAAGATCATTAGATTAGCATTCACACCTATTCACCCCCCCCTCTAGGTGTTTTTCACAGCCAAGCGTTCAAGCATTTAGTCAACAAAGGGTAGCGAGAAGTGGTCTTTATGAGTGGCCGCATTCAACTTTCTATAGTCAATACAAATATGAACCTTGGTAGGTAGTCTTGTTTGTACCAACTCTTTCTGCTCGTTCTCTACCACCGTAAAACCAGCTTTCTTGGGGACCGCATAAACCGGGCTATCCCATTAGCTATCAGAAATAGGATAAATGATCCCATTGTCTAATAGTTTCAAAATTTTCGTTTTTACAGCCTCTTGCATGAGTGGGTTAAGCCTGCGTTGTGGGTCCCTCCTGGGAATCACTTTATCGGTTAAGTGAATTCTATTTTGAACTATTGCTGGACTTATCCCCTTGATATCTTTCATTGTCCATCCAATGGCTTGCTTATGTCTCTTCAGAATAGACATCAAGCTGTCCTCTAGTTGCTCAGTCAGATGGAATGCTATGATGACTGACATGGTTTCTCTTCCGCCAAAGTAGGCGTACTTGAGGTGTTCAGGTAAGGCTTTTGACTCTAGAGAAGAAGTTGATTCATTGGATGTGATATCTAAAATTTCGGTCCTGCGATGGGGTATACTTGGGCTTGATGCCCAGTCCACTGCTGAGTCTATGATCTGATCCAGATTGAAATCCTCAGACTCCAGATCAAACTCACTCTTTGTTTCCATCTCTATGCTTCGTGCTCACTGGTCAAATTTTCAATGAAATTGACCTCAAAAGTCTGATCATTTATATCCCTGGGTTGTCTTCTAAGATTGAAGACATTGACTTCCTTCGTCATGTCTCCAAAGGTCAATCGCATGGAGCTGTTCCTACAGTTGATTATGGCATTGGCTGTAGTAAGGAATGGGCGCCCTAAGATGACCGGAGTTTGAGACCACAGATATGACACAGATTGGGTCTCAAGTACGATGAAGTCAACGGGGTAAATGAAATCCTCGACCCGGATAAGGACATCTGTGATTTTCCCCCTTGGGGATTTTCACAGATCGGTTTGCTAACCGTATGGTGACTCGAGTTGGACTCAGCTTGCCCAACTCAAGTTGCTGGTATACTGAGAGATGTAGCAAGTTGATACTTGCTCCCAGGTCAAGGAGTGCTCTGCTAATTTCTGTTTGCCCTATGGTGCAAGAAATTGTAGGATATCCGGGATTTTTATATTTCACCGGAATAGGACCAGACAGAATTTCGCTTATGTTTGTTGCTAAGAACACTTTCTTGGCACATTCGTCTTTCTCTTCTTCATACACATATCCTTAAGAAATTTGGTATAGGCTGGGACTTGTTGGATAGCGTCAAGAAGAGGCACATTCAATTTGACCTAATTAAACATCTCAAGTATTTTTTTCCATGTGCATGTTCTTATTATTGTTCCTAAGCCTATTGGGAAAAGGTGCTACAGGCTTATGAACTTGTTCAGCAGCTGTGTCCTTGTCAGACTTTTGGGGAGCAGATTTGGAGGAGCTAGCAGATGTGGAGGAAGGAGCAGGCTTAATGTGAGTTGGATTTTTCAGCTAGTAGACCTGATTGTCCACCTTATTTTCTATCAAAGAGTATGAACAACATGTACTGGTTGATCTGAGGATCCTGAATTTCATACGCTTGATTGGAGTTCTTAGGGTTAACTAGCAGCTGACTAGGTAAAGTACCCTTTGGTCTTTCACTTAGAGAGTTAGTTAATTGACTCATCTGCATTTTTAATCTCGATATAGCCTGTGAATGATTACTCAATATTTGTCCTTGATTTTGCATGAAGGCGGTTTGGGACTTCATAAAAGCTTTCATACTCTCTTCCAATTTGCTGAATTTCTTCTCCATTGGTGAACTTTGAAAGGAGGAAGATGGAGCTTCACTAGGATGATGTACTTAATGATTGTGGTGGTGAAGATTGTTGGAGAAATTGGGCCTGAGAGGATTGTTCTGGGCCTAAAAGAAATTTGGGTGATTTCTCCAACCGGAATTATACGTCTGCGAGTATGGATTGTGTTGTGGCCGTGAGTAGGCCGCATTCATGTGTTCCAGCGGTACTTACTGAGTCTAAAAAATAGGACATTCTTCAAAAATATGATTTGGTGCCTGACAGTATGAACAACCCAGATTGTGAATTGGTGGTGGGTTGATTTGGTTGACATTGGCTAGCTCTTTTGTTTCTAGAGCCTCTATTCTCCTCATCTGGGTCGTGATCTTAGCTTCAGCAGCTATGAATGATTCTAAGGATAGGAGCCCTCCTTTCGAAGCTATAGACTATGAATACTTTGGTTTTTCTGAGCCTGGCTCCCATTGCAGGGTTTTCACAGCTAGATCCTCAAACAAATCCCAACCCTGATTTTCATCCTTTTGCAAGAACCCTCTCTGACACATGGTTTCTAACAAGGTTTTCATTTGATAATCCAAATCATCATAGAGAATCTAGCACTGATGCCATTTCTCTACACCGTGATTAGGGTACTGAGCTAGGAGATCTTTGAATAGTTCAAAGTATCTCCAGAATGGTTCGCTTTGTTCTTGCCTAAACTACATGATATTCTTTCTGATGAGCAGTTTTGTGAATTGGGTAGAATTTCTTCAAGAAGGTCTTGACGATCATCCCACGTTATAACTGAATCTATAGCCAAACTGTACAACCATTTCTTAGCTAAGTCCTTTAGGGAAAAGGGAATGAAACATAACCTAACGACATCGTCTCTTAGCTGGGGGAATGCGCATCATGAGGCATACTTCTTCAAATTCCCTAATAAAGAAGTATGCATCCTCCGATTCTAAACCATGAAATTTTAGAAGAGTGTAGATGAATTGAGGCTTTAATTCAAAGTTATTTTCATTCGCCTCAGGAAGTTTTATACAAGATGACAGTGAGGTTCTGATCGGATAAAATCTGTCCTGTAGCGATGCCATCACCGGTTCTGGATGCAAGGGTAGAGAAGTGTTTCTGGTTAATCTGGAAGTTACAAGATCTCTCACCCACTCTTGCATACGCACACCACAAACAACTTATAGACAACAAATAATCGAAAAGAATAAAAACAACCAAAAAAAGAGAAACAACCACCAAGCCTTAGTCTAAGGTACCTGGACCTAGACGACTCCTAACTGGTCGATTCTCCGGGGGAGGTTGTTGCAAGAACTCGACTACAGGCTAATCAGTCAGGAAAGGATAAAACTCGGTGGGAGGTATCCGGGCATGAGCCATGGGCCTTAATTACGCCAAACCACAGAGCTTTCGAGGCTTAACCTCTCAATCCTCTTTCCTTAGACACCGATTTTGCGGGAGTATAGTTCTTGCAATTTTCACCCTCGGTTAATCTCTTAGTGAGTCCGAGATGTCCCTAGGGCCAATGTCTATCAAATTTTAGTTAAGGCTTGGGTCGTGTGAGTGCACTTGGAGATGGTTTTTAGGCTAAGGAAGGGTGATGAAATCCCCACCTTATCTTGTTTATTTGGGTTTTGCCCTTAATGTCAATTGTGCAAGTGTACAGTATATTCACAACAAGATAACACTTAAAGTAATAAATCACTCCAAAATGTTGGTCCTATTCTATATGAATGCACACATGCCTTTCTCCAGCACTCTTCAATATAAATTGAAATGAATTGAAATAGACACGCGCCCTAAATGCAAGAGTCTAGTTCGATTTTCAATTTAGCAATAAATGGATTTCTGTTGAATTATAACAAGTGTAAAGGTGAATCATACAAGTGACTAAAAATTTGAGAAAGCAATTTGAGTGATTTTTGGCAACCCTGCAGAAGAGCTTTTTGTTAATACTTTAATCAAAAAATTCACTTTTACACGATTATTCGAGGGCAAATGAATTCCTCGTGCAGTGTCTTTGGGTCACCACTCTTGCTCCCATAATAGCTAGCTCCTTGGTACTTCTCCTACACACAAAAATAAAGAAAAATCTTTAGTATTGAATAATAAAACCGTTCCCTCCCCGGCAACAGCGCCAAATTTTGATCGGTAAAAAGCATGCACAAATATAAGTAAAGAAATGTGGGTCGATGTTACTACTTTTGCGATTCTTTCATAGTAGCAAAGTGCCATACGGGTCGATCCACAAGGAGGGAGAGCGATGGAAGTTTTGATGCGGCTTCTTTGTTCAAAGTAAAGAGAAAGTTCTTTGTTTCAAATAAAAAATCGAAAAGAAAATAAGTATTGTTTCAAAGATTTCTTGGATTTGGTTGATGTTTGTAAAGATGAGTTTTCTTAAAGGTAAAAATGCATGGCTAACTTTCTACTAAGTGCTCCCACTAATCTCTAGCTTCTTGAAGATGTAGCTTCACGATGGATCATAGGCAAGTATAACTTTATGCATAGAAATTATTCACGTTGGAGACCGAATAAAAGTTCTTCCTTTAACTTAGCTTTACACGGTAAAACTTGAACATTCCTTTATCAAGATCCAATCGAAAACGAGAATAAGGAAAGAAACAAGTGCACAAATGGTATCGGCAAATATTAATAGGAATATCTCTACTTAAAAAGACAAGCAAAGTTTACAATGTATAAATCATTAAAAGCCGTTAAGCATAAAATATAAGAGAGCTAATACTTGTAGGTAAGTTAGAGTTAGAACCCTCGTCTTAAGATATCATAGCTCTCATTTGCACAAGACTTGTTTGACACTATTGACTCATGTGAGTTATTAATCAAGTTGTTGAGATTAGTGGGTTAGTAGGTAGTTAGCCATGCAATGAAAGAGTTAGTTAGATATGAGTAAGAAAAGAAAACAACAAGAGAGAAGAAGTAAAGAGAAGGAGTATTACACTAAAACAAGAGCATAAAAGTAAATGAAAACACCAAGTAAATGGAAAGAAGAAATAGAAGTATTACTTGTATAAGCTTGTCACCTTCAAATACAACTTGTACACACTCTCTCTCTCTCTTTCACTCTAGTGGCTAAACTAACTAGAAGAAGAAGGAAACATAAAAACAACTACAACTCCTAAAAACAAAATAACAACTCTAAAACTCTGGATATCCCCCTAAAGAACCCCCAAGGGGGTATTTATAGGCACCAGGGGAAAGGGGGCCAGGGGCAACCCGGCATTGGCGTGGCTGTGCCAGTACGGCCGCAAAAATGCGGCTAGAGCTGCGTTTTCGTGGTTGTACTAGGGTGGCGCGCACAACGCCGCCTTCTGCGTGTAGTCGCTTCGGTCCCCTGTCAGCTGGATCTTTTAGATTTCTGATTTGATCCCCTGATCTGACAGAATCACCTCCTAAAGTCAATGGCTACTTTGTAGGCCTTTAATCACCCATTAAATGGTGATTTAGGGTCTTCTTCTCATTGCACACCATGGACCTAGGATCACACAAACAAAACATTATTAGCAGTATTTTATATAAGATAAATGTACAGATGTGATAAAAATTATGCAATATTAGAGACTAATCAATCGTCACCTTTGCGCGAAAATCAAAGTCGTTCCACTCATCATCCTTCATCTTTGATGGCTTCTTCTCAATATCAAGCAGAGCTTTGTATGTGCCCTCCTTCATGAGCAATGACGTTATTTGCATTTTTCACAACAAAAAGTTGGACTTCCCGTCTAATTTCTCCACCTCGAACATGGCCATCTTGCTAGCTATTTCTCTGATACCAATTGTTGTGATCAGCACCGATACAATAAGAGATAAATACCGAGTTGAAGGCTCGGCAGCGAAAACGTAGAAGATCTACCACTAGTAAGCAATCAAAATAAATCACCACACAACCAAACAATACTAGATTTAATGTGATTTGGCAAGAGTGCCTACGTCTACGTGGAGGAGGGGAGAAATTATATTGAAAATAGAAAAGAAAATACAAGATTTACAAGAATCTCTGTCTCTCTCTCTCTCACAACTCTCAATGGTGGAAATATGAATTTCTCTTGAATTCTTGATGTTGTCTTTAAAGGCCACCCCAAGAGGTTTATATAGGCACCTAGGATGAGCCTAATTCAACTCAAACTTCAATAATACAATAAGCATCGCCTTAGAGAAAGAAAAAAAAACCTGAATCCAACTTAAACTGGAAACAGAAACAGAAAAGAAAACTGACAGACTCGAAATTAGTCAACTATAAGTCAACTCATAATGTGTACTAATTGACTATAGGAAATTATCAGTCGACTACTCTGACAAAATTCAAGAACCTTACCCTTTTTTGCAAGTACTAGTCGACTATACAAAAAGTATAAGTCGACTAGGCTAAACATAAGTCGACTAATAACATGTACAAGTCCTGTAAATGTCCGTACTTGATCTCTGAAGTTTGTAACAACTCCACTTGAGCCTGAATTCTTCTCCAATGAATATGAGGCACTCAAAATACTAGCATTTTCTTGAGATACAGCTTGATGGAGATGCTTTTCGTCATATATATTGTCTCTTTCTAACCTTGACCACAATCCCGTAGTCGTTTCTTCATCCATCATGTTGTACATAATCTCGTCTTCGAGACACAGTTGGATCATGCTTATCGTCTTTAGGTCCATCTCCTCGCAATCCTCATTTGACGTACCTGCAGGTTTTACTGGCTTTTCCTGCAAGGTCTTGTGAAGACCTGTTGCACTAGTAACGCCTTCACCCTCTTTTGTCATAAGTCAAAGTTTCTTTTACTATTGAACTTCTCGACCTTGATCTTTGTCGTAGAACTTCCTATCATCGACATATCATCCTTCGTCAACTTTTAGCTCTATTACCAATTGTTGTAACAAACCAGCGCTATAATACCAACTGTTACTCTCGGGACCAATGTTTGCGGAACTTGACAATATGATGATACTTGCAAAAAAAAACTGTTATAAAGCAAACTACTAATACCTAGACAAGAGAGTAATAAGAAATAACACGAATTTAACGTGGTTTGGCCCAAACTTAGCCTACGTCCACGTAGAGAGAACTTGAGAGAGTTTTATTAATAAACTTGGCTCAAAAAGATCTAACATTTCTCTTGATTACATAAGAATATTCACCTTCTCCTTGAATCTAGATGTAGATTTTAAGAGTATACCTTCTCTCTATGCACTTTCACCTAGCGCCTCTTTTTCTTGGCTTTTTCTAATCTCCTTTACTTGAGATTGATTTACAATGCTGAATTTCAATCTTTATTTATAAGATTTTACAATACAACTTCTATTTAGACTATGAGATAATCTTGGCCATTGGAGTTGATCTCCTTGATTTTGAAAATTCTAAATCTATCTTATTTGGAGTTGATCTCATTGTTCTTGAAGAATTCTAAATCTTTCAATTTTTAAAAACAAACCTTCATTGAATAGAATCTGAATTCTATTTAAAAACTTTTCCGCCTTAATTTGCTTCTTCTGCTTCAAGTTTTCATCTTCTCCAACTCAATTGGATTTACTTGAACCATCACCTCTTCTTGAAAATAATACAAAATCCTAACAGAATAATATAATAAATGTGTCATGAAAATAATTGAAAGTTATTAATAAGTTAGACTCATATTGCCATAACGATAACATTTATTGAGAAAGTAATAAAAAATACTATGTTAATTGGAGAATCACTTTTTAACTTTTTTATTTGATCAATGATTTGTATGAGAGTGGATTGTCTGTGAGACAACGGTTAGGAAGTCAATTTAATTGTCTGATTATTTTAATCTTTCCGTGCCGAAAACTTATTTATTATAGAAGTGAATGTCAATTTTTTTTTTTTTTTTTTTGCTATTCTTTCACCCCCAGTATACCAAGTATTTCAAATGTGCAATCTCTGCATTGCTCTTCAACTAACCAGATAATTATCTGGATACCATAGCAGTAACATAATTTTCTCCCTTTTTGCATGTTCATAGCCCACTCAGTGAACCCAACCTGAACGGGCCTGTCCTCTAGAGCCAAACGGGCCTATGGCCCATAAAGGAAATTTAAAGAAAAGAAAAGAAAAAAGAAAGCGGCTGCTTTATAATTTCATTATGCTAATTTGTTGTGCTTTGATTGTGCCATCCAACTAGAAGAACCCAGCCCCCTCCTCGTACTCCTTTTTGTATAATAAAAAGCCCACTTGAGAGAGAGAGTCATCAAGAATCTGTAAGCACGTGAATCAAATAAATGCTTCATTACTAAAAATTTATAAAAAAATGAACAAAGTTCAAGAACCACTCTGCACCTTATGCAGCTAGACTCCAAACTCTTACAACTCACCCAAATCTAACCCTCTCCCTTTATTGGGCATACAAAATCACAAGACACATATCACACACACAAACACATGGCAACCCCAGCTCCCTGCTCGTAATTTATGGGGTCTTCAATTTTATCTCACCACCCTGCAGTCCAGTCTCACTTCCTGGCCACCAGTCAAGCTGCTCATCTTGATCATAGACTTGACAAATGCCTCCCTGAACTCCTCCTTTGACGTAGCAAACCTTGAGACCAAGTTCTTGGTCTTGGCGTCGGTCAGCAGAGCCTGGTCCGACGAGAAGAGGCTGTTCCCTTGGACCAGCAGCTTGTAGTAGGCGTTGTCGAACGCGGCGGTGGTCGTGTCCATCGTGGTGCCCGCGTTCTTGACCTTGTTGTGGGCCGGGCAGATCCTCCTGAGGCGCGCCGCAAAGCTGGGGTTCATGGAGGGGTCGACGTCGTGGGCGGAGTCGAAATTGTGGATCCTGTTCTGGAAGGAGGAGCAGTGGGCGAACCCTAGGGTGTGACCACCTTGAGAAAACAAGAAACATCCATGCATGCATGCATGAAATTAGTATAACTATAATGTCATAGAGTTTAATTTTGATTGATTATTATTTAGTCTTGTTGTTAACTTTTTTCTTTTTTTTTTTTTTACCAGAAAGGGCTACCAAGTCTTCAGTAGAGAGGCCTCTCTGAGAGAAGCTCTGCTTCAATTGGGAGAAGTTGAAGGTGGGAGCTGGTAGCAGTCTTGTGTCAATGGCCTTGGAAATTCTTCCATCCAACCTGCCCTTTGGGACCTCCCATGTAGGACCTCCAGACTGCAATAATAGATATGATGTTCATTGATTAGTTACTGTGGTACTACTTGTGTATTTAATTTGTAATGACAAAAATATAAAATCTCATAATTTTTTTTTTTGATATTATGATATATCTGTAAGTTATTCTTGTTGATTTTTAAAAAGAAAAAGAACACAAAATTTTTTTTGAAAACTAAAAAAAAAAAGTTTTATTCAAACTTTCTCAACTACAAAATTCTCTCACTTTTGTTTCCCTCACTTTTTCTTTTTTCTTCATTATAAAGTATTGACTATGCATCTTCTTTTATAGGCAAAACAATACAAATCCAACTCAAAATCAAATTTTTATTAAAATAAAATAAGTAAATTCTAAACTAATTATAATACAATCACGACTTTAAGATCTAAATTTTAGAAACTCTAAAAATCAAAAGCCAATTCAAACTTTGACTTTCCTATTTTCACAAAAATTTGAATTACAATTTTCAACAATTCTTTTTTACACTTCAAATTAGTAAAATTATATATGTAAGTTATTAATATTTAAATATGCATATAGCTTGGTTGGAAGAATGTCAGAGTGAAAGATCCACACTCATTGCATTCTTTTAGTATTTTAATTTTTCCTCTCAGGAAAAAAAAAGTTATTAGTATTTACACATAATTTTTTTGCTATATCTCAATAGAAAATAGAAGTTTTTCTATAAAATTTGTCTGAGGTCCGGGGGAAAACGTGAAATGAAATTTCAAAGAACAAATATATAATTTCATAATTTTTCAAAGATTAGAAATTTACTAATTTTTTTTTTTGGTTTACTTACTAGGACCACTGCATCTCTTGCAGCCAGGGCCAAAATGTCAGCGCATGATACCACACCAGGACACAAGGATTCTACTGCCTCCTTGGCGTTGTCAATCACATAGAAGGCATGGACTGAGATGTTGGGAGGTCCATCCTTCTCAGCTGTGTTTTTGCCAGTGGACTTCAACAGAACAGAACCATCACACCCCTTCAAAACAAAGCACAAACCAAAAGTACAACGTCATCAAAAAATAATAGTACAATAATTCAGGCAAGAAGAGAAATTTCATATTTTGATTTTTTTTTTAAAAAGTAAACTCTTGTAAATTTGTCTTTCTCCATACCTAATCTTTAAATTTTTTGTTTTGTGCATACAATCCTACAGATAGTAACAGTTGTTGAGAACAATATCTTCCTCAATCCGGCCTCGAAATTTTGTTTGCACCCGTCCTCTAATAAAAATTAAATTCCTCATCTAAACCTTAGCAAAGACTTGAAAGCTTTAATCAAAAGTTTCTAGCATACTAAAATTATTTCTTTCCAAATTATTATTTCTTTTGACTTTTGATCTTGATGTTTTCACAGATAAATTTTTTAAAAAAAAATAGATAGAAAGTGAGAGAGAGAAAAAAGGCAAACCCTTGAAGCAATAGAAACTTAACTGAAACAATATTATTTCTTTAAGGATTAATTTCGAGAAAGTTGATGTTCAATAATTACTCCTGTTCTCATCAATAAAACATAGTATGCGTTGACAACGCAGGAATTTCTTAAGTTCTAACTACTTAGTATTTTTCAATAATTCATCTAAGACTTTTTGAGAATAATAAATTAGGACCGCCTAAAAACGCAAACTTTCGTGCAACTAATTTACAAAGTTGTGCAGCAACTAAAATCTACAATATAAATATATTTCTCACCACAACTTTGTAATTTTAGTGTAATAACAGATATTTTAATATGGGACTGTCGGCCCAAGAAATTACCCAAGTTATCTGAGTGACTAATTACACTTAGTAATTATAAAAAAGGCGGCACCAGTAAGACTCGGCTAATTGGTAAAAGAAAAAAAACAAAACTGTTCAATTATAGAGAGTTTCAGGTTTAAGTCTCAGCTATAATATATATTTCTAAAAAAAAGTGTGCAACTGGGGAGATGAGAGAGGGGGAGAGACCCTGACGAAGCAATCATGGAAATGCATGCGAAGCAATGCAGCGGGAACTGTCCGATCATTGGCCGTTGCTTTCTTCACGGCCTCAGTCACGGCTTCCTCCGCTTTCGGGCAAGTCTTGGCATAGTAATCCAAGCTCAGAGCATTGGCACCATAGAACAAGGAGAAGACGAGAAGAGAAGCTAAAAACACAACCATTTCACCCATTGCTTGCTTGCTTCTCTCAACTTCTACTATTCTTTGCACTTATCTTTTGTTAATTGATTGGAGACCAAGAGAGCTGGTGGTGTGGTTTTATAGTAGAGTTTGAGACACTTAGGCCTGTGGAGTTGTTACGAGCAGCTAAAGCGGATCCCTTAAATTAAAGTGTTTGGTGAGAGAATCATTTTGTTGTAGTGTCGTTGAAGCTATCATCTGTTCACCATTATGTTTTCTTCTCCCTGGAAGCTTACATGCGAGACATATGCTAATAGTTTATATATAGATAATTCACAAACATTTGTATGTGGGAGTGCTAGAGTATTTCAAAATTTAGTGAATTTCATTTAGTCCCCTTTTGATAGGGAGAAAGGCTTTGTGGTGTTTAATTATGATGTCTCTCTCCTAGTACGGTGCATGAGCCTAGAAACAAGGGGCTATTCTCCCTGCAACTTTTCTGAACTTTCTACAACTGTAAAAGTATGTGCATGTGCTATGTATGTCTCGATCACAACGAGAGAAGTTTTACTATTTCCAACATTGTATATATATTCTCAACTTGCTACATAAAAAGGAAGGAAACTTTTTCACCTGTACATCTAGGCTAAAGAAGATATGTATGTAAAAATGGTGGGAGTTTAGAGAACACTATAATTGGAATGCAGCAGTAAGGGAACAAGGGACAGTGACTGATTAACGAATACCACCAAACTAGCTACTAGATAGACATGCTTTCTTGATTGAACAGAGATTTCAATTATTGAGAGGTCTAGCATGAGAGCTGTTTACATAATTTGAGTCTGAATAATCGCAAGGAGTCAAACAGAACCTACTCATAATTTCTAACTTCTAATAGCCCTTGCATGACATATGTGGGCAAGCTTTAGATTCTATGTTTCAAACATTCAATTATATTTATATTTGTGACATTAACATCAGGTTGTTTAGGATGCATACGGTAAAATTTTATCCAAAAGCTTGTGTGACTAGGTTGTCCTCGAAAATATATTTGAATAAATCTTGGGTGAGCTTTCATATGGACGTGAACTTCATGACTCCTGAACCATGCATTTTTTGTATCTTCAATTAGGGTGTGCATTGACCTTGGAAAACCATTACAATTGAATGTTAACATAATCTTTGTGATGATCAAATTTCTTAACTAGTCTGCATTGTACTTTCTTGATCTTTTGGTTCTATTTGTTAGGATTTGCCTTATTTTTCAAGAGGACACGGGGGTCTAAGAAAATCCAATTGAGCTGGAGAAGATGATGGTTTGGCCCAGAGGCCTTTCACCTTAGTTTTGATGATGACTAACTTATGAAAGTTAGTTTATTAATGATCTTGTGTTTAATATGTTTCAGATATCGATCAAGATCTTAGTAGTTGATTAACTTTAACAAAACATTCAAAGTCAAGTTTTGGAGCTAAAACATGATGATTCTAGAGCTCGCGTATCAAGATAGCATCTATCACTCGGTTGGAGTCAAGCTCATTTGGATCGTGTTTGGATCGAGTCGGCTTGGAGAAGGAGTTCTACAAGAAGACCTTGGTTTGTTTAGCTTAGTTTTGTTTTTAGATCTTGTGTAAAGATAGTTAGTTTTGATATGCTCAAGTTCACACACACAAGTTAAAATAGTTTTTGGTTTTGGTTTAACCGGTTTTGGATTTTCAAAGAACATATCTTAAGTTTTCATGAATAGATTTCATCTAAAATAGTTTACATGATTTATATATATAGTGGATTCATCCATATACATTGTTGAGTTCATATTGTCTAAAAACTTACTTTGATGTATATCTACTGCATGGTTTCAAGTTTATTTTTAACAAAACTTAGTTTTGGATTTAATATCAAAAACATAGATATATCTTTTATATGTGTATTGGATTCTATCCATACACACTATACTTCAAAAGTGTTTCTATATCATGTTTTTATATTTATACAAGTTTTGGAGAAAACGGATTTTCATTTCAAAATTCAAGTTTTGGTAAATACCGTTTTTGGTTTAAACTAAATTTTCAAATCACAAAATAGTTCAAATTGTTTGAAATATATGTTGAATTTTAGTCACACATATTTGTTATTCAAATATTTATAAGAACTTATTTTTGTAGATTTAATGTGATTTTATGGGATTTTATAGGTATTAAAAGACCAAGTTTTCAAACCCTTTCAACCTTGACTAAGGGCTGCAACGGTCGACTGAAGCCTAGCTCGGTCGACCGATCAATCGACTAACGTGCACAGAAGTGCACAGGCTTCAGCGGTCGACCAGGCGATCGACCGTTCCAGAGAGTCTGCTCTCTGGAATTGGCCCAGGTTGACCAACCGTTCGACCGACTAGAGAGACCACCTCCCTGGTTCTGGTCTCGGTCGATCCGGCGGTCGACCGACAGAAAATTTGCCTTGAGCCAGTCGATCGGTCGGTTGACCGATAATCCCAACGGTCAGAAATCTGACCGTTGGCCGGTCGACCGTCGACTGTCGACCGACCGACCGACAGGTCAGTTTTGACCTGACCTGAACTCCAACAACTATATTTTGGATCCCCTATAAATATAGGTTCCTTTGGCTAGTTTTAACTAAGATTTTTGAGATCAATTTTTTCCATCTTCTTAAGGGTTTTTGGTAAGTTTTCAAAACGCTTCTCTTATCTTTATTTGTTTTCAAAGTTTTTGAAAAATTAAAGAAAACCAATATTTAGGAAATTCTAGTTTTGTTCTTCATCTCTTTATCTATCAAGAAGTTTTTTTTAAGAGTTTTTCTTTGTGTTTTCTTTTTCAAAATACTTTGTTTCTCTCACACTTGAGCTATCAATTCAATACCTATCTATAGGATCTTGTTTTTGTGAGAAAAATTATTTGTGATCTCACCAAGAGAGAGTTTGTGATAAACTTTTTCTTTACTTTGGCTTTGTGCCTTACCTCTTGTGTAGAGGTGTTTGTGTTAGAGAGAGGAGTTATTGATCAGTCACTGATATTACATATATATTGTCACATTCTCATATCTATTATATGATAAATCCTGTTATTTAGTCTTATTTTTATTTAATAATGTGCAGGCCTATTACTAAAGGAGAAGGAAGAGAAAATAAGCTCAAAAGGCCATCAAAATTCTGATTTAATTCAGAATTAATTCAAATATAAAATCAGGGCAAATCAAAGAAGATAAAATCAGTTGATCAATCAGTTAAATCAGATCTCTACAAATCAAGCGGTTAGAGTCGTAGAAGAATCGTTAAAATCAGAGGACCAAACGATATATCTTTTTGGATAAATGGATGAAATAAAGCGAGGAAAAGATCTACTCCCAGGATGTGGCCATTTGGCCACATCTTGGCCGCGAATTCACGGCCAAAGCCGTGGATCCGTGGGTTCGTTGCAACAGATAGGGGAGTTTTGCTCCGCTATCTTCTCACACTCTCCCCTTTTGATTTTTAGCTATAAATACTGGAATTTCTCAGTGTACAGAGGACGATTAAGCAGAGAGTAGAATAGATTTTTGTATAGGTTTAACCTAGAATCTTCTTTCTCTTTTAATGTAATTTTCATTTTTTTTATGTAACTGAGAGGAGAGGAGAGTTCGAATATGAATCAGTTCATATTCAATGAAGATTTATTTCTAAAGTTTGAAGGGTCTAGAATTCTTCTAGATCAAGAAAATCAACTCCTGCAAGAATTGATCAAGTTCTTCAAACATCTGACGGCCAAGATTATCTCATAGTTTTAATAGAGTTTGTATTGTAAAATTCTATAAATAAGAATTGTAACCTAGTACATTGTAACACGAAAGGTGAGAGGAAACCAAGAAAGAAAGATGATGGTGACAGTGTATATAGAGAAGATATTCTCTTGTAATCATGAGAGATTCAAGAAAAAAGTGAATACTCTTTTGTGAATCGAAGGGAATATTAGATATCTTGTACCAAGTTTATTAATAAAATTCTTTCAAGCTCTTTTCCCGTGGATGTAGGCCAACTTTGGGTCAAACAATGTTAAATCCTCTTGTTCTTTTCTAATTTTTTATCTTAGTATTGCTAGTTTGCTCTACAATATTTTTCGCAAGTATTGTATATTGCTACGGTTTCACAACGTCAATCACTGTCTTGAGCGTGAACAATAGTTATTTATTGTAACCTAATTGTTGGTCTTAATAATTAGTATTATAGCTGTCGTGTCACAATAATTAGTATCAGAGCGTATCAATTTCACAATAATTGGTATCAGAGATAAAGGTTGACGATAAGGCAATATGTCGAATATTAAATTTTTTGTGAGCAAGCTCAAGATCGAGTAATTCAATGGTAAAGAAAACTCTAGTCTATGGCAAAAGAGAGTGAAGATATTGTTGATGCAACAAGGTCTTCACAAGATCTTACAAGGAAAGTCAGCAAAATCTATAGGTAAGTCAGAGGAGGATTAAGAGAAGATAGATTTGAAAGCAGCAAGTATGATCCAATTATGTCTCACAGATGAGGTCATGTACAACATGACAGATAAAGAAACAACTAGGATTTGTGATCAAAATTAGAAATATTGTATAAGACAAAGATCCTCTCTAGCAAATTGTATCTCAAGAAACAATTATATGTGCTACGAATGAATGAAGAGACAGTGGTATTGGAACATCTGAACTTCTTCAACAAGGTCATCAACGAGCTACTATCTGTTGATGTTAAGATCGACGAGGAGGACAAGGCGTTAATATTTCTTTGTTCTCTTTCACAGTCATACGATCACATCGTAATCACCATGCTATATAGTAAGGCAACCCTCATCTTGGGGGAGGTCATGATAATTTTGTTATCAAATGAGATTAGAAAAGGTCAAAGCAAGAGGAACAGGAAGGATTGAGTTTGGTGGTCACGAGAAGGAAAGGAAGAGAAGGAGGAAAGAAAGGTTCGGGTTCGTCAAAAACGTGTCACTTTTGTCACAGAAAAGATCACTGGAAGAATGACTGCAAGTATCATTAAGAGTGATTGATAAAGAAAGGGCAAGCTGCGGAGTCAGACGTAGCAATAAGTGGTATTGACATCAAAGTATTAATGGCTTCTTACGTTGAAGACACACTTCTCAAGTTAAAAGCTGAAAATTTGATTCTGATAGTATGATTCATGTATATTTCTAGAAAGAGCTGTTCAACTCCTTGATTACAAAGGAGGAAGGCACTGTCAAAATGATGGATAGCTCAACTTGCGAGATCTTGGTACTGGGATAGTCAATGTTACAAAAAAAGATGGGATGATGCATGCTCTAAAGGCAGTCTGGTATGTCCTGGAGTCATGGTAGAATCTAATATCCATAGGGGTGCTCGATGAAGAAGGATGCCGGATCTAAGTACAACAAGGCGTCATCACGGTTAGCTAAAGAGATGGAGTAATCCTAAAAGGAGAGAAATGTGGAGAGATATATAAGCTAAAGGAAGAAAAATCAGTTCGAGATGGAGTTTCAATGACAAACTTGAAAGGAAAATCATCGCGAGGTGGAGCTTCAAGGAAGACTGAAGTGAACCGGATTAAAGTGTTGCAAGAAAGAAAAATATACATTCATATAAGGCCCGAGATAACCCAAGGCATGACGGTGAATCAGCTAAAGGTCTCAGGGAGAGGGGACAAGAATAAAAGCTTCATGGTATGGTTTACAATCAAGGAAATATTCTAGGTATAATTTCATAATTTCCAAGGTGTTTTGCTAAAGACTTGAAAAGCAAGTCAAGGTGGAGGTTATTCTGAAATTACCTTTTCTCAAAAAATAGATGATGGTCCAAGAAGATCAAATTGAATTGGAAAAGAAAGAAGACTTGAAAAAGAAGTAAATCCAGAAGAAAAAGTATGGCAATCGACAGGACTGTCAACTGCACACAGAAGATTGTCGATAGGTCCTATCGATAGCTAGTAAAAGAAAATAAAGGGATCTGAGATTTTCGACATGGGCCTGTCGACAGCCCTCACTGGCCTGTCAACGGTCGGAGGCCAGATAGGATTTTTATTTTCTGTTCAGGCATTTTCATATTTTTTCCTGATGGAGTTCGAATTGGACTTAAATCCTATTCAATGAAGATTTATTTCTAAAGTTTGAAGGATTTAGGATTCTTCTAGGTCAAGAAATCTACTCTTATAAGGATTCATCAAACTTTTCAAGTATCCAACGGGCAAGATCATCTCCTACTTTGAATAGAGTTTGTATTACAAAACTCTATAAATAAGGATTGTAACCTAATATATTGTAACACGAAAGGTGGAGAGGAAGTCAAGAAAGAGAGTGGAAGGTGATTGTGCATAGAGAGTGAAGGTTCACCTAGAGGGGGGGTGAATAGGTGATGGCTAATCTAAAGGTCACTTAATGCCTAATAATGCAAATAATGCGGAAGCTAAAAACAATTATGACCTAATTAAAACTTTTACACTAAACATTATGTATAACACAAGAGTGTTGCCGAATTCCCCGTGAAGGACTCTGGACAAACTCTTCTAGATTCCCCTTGAATGGGTTGAGGTGTCGCGTTGGCTCTCTTGGTTGAATACAAGTGTTAGCAACAATCCCAAGCAAGTATATCAATATGAGCACAAGGAATATATCAAGCATATAAAGATAGACAATAAAGCATGCAAGATATAAAAGAGACAAAGAGAGAGAGAGAGAGAGTGAGCAATCGCAAACACAAGGGTATGTTTCGAGGTTCGAGCACACTTGCTCTACATTCCCGCCTTCGACACACGAAGGATTTCCACTATGCAAGATCCCAATGGATCTCTCCTCGGTGCCGCAACACCTACAAGCCCTCGGACTCTCTAGTCCCGTACATACCGCAAACCCACCGGCTCGCCGAGGCCGCACCTCAAACACGAGTTCGCACCCGAACCCGAAAACACCAAGTCCTCACTAGGACCCAAACAATCACGAGCACACTTGCCCGTCTCCTCAAAGAACAAAGAAAAGATCTTTGGTGATCACAACACTTTGATCACCTAAAGGCTCTCACTACAACACACCTATAGGATGAATAATCAATGGATAGCTCAAGTGTGGTGTGAGAAGAACAAGGATGAGAGTGGTGGAGGAAAACTCAAAGAATCTCTTTTAAACACTCTTGATAAATCTCTCCTTTTGATTGGAAATATTTGCTCTAAATCAAGTGGAGGAAAACCTCTAAATAGTTCAGGAAAAACTGGTGAAAACCCACTTGAAAATCTTAGCTCAAAATAATGACAAGACTCCCAATTTATAGGCTGCCAGAAAACTAGCCGTTGGGGTCTGTCAGAGCTGCCGGTCGACCGGTGCGGTCGACCGCCAACGGTCGGATTTCTGACCGTTGGAGCCACGGTCGACCGCCCGGGTCGACCGACCCACTGGAGCTGAGAGTCTAACTCTCTGTCGGTCGACCGGTGCGGTCGGCCGAACTTTCCAGAGAGCACTGCTCTCTGGAGCGGTCGATCGGCACGGTCGGCCGTCCTCCAGTACACACAGGCGTGCACGTTTGTGCACGTCGGTCGACCGGTCCGGTCGGCCGACTCCTGTATTAGTCGACTATTAAAGGTCACTAGTCGACTTATACGAAGCCTGAAACAATTTTCTGGGATTTAAAACTTGGTCTTTTTGGCTTAAATAAAATCCCATAAAATATATAAAAATCTACAAAAATAGTTTTACCAATATACTTTGATATACAAACATGCTTGCACAAAATCAAGGCATGTTATAAAAGATTAGACTATTTTTGTAACTTGGAAATATTTGGCTCAAGATAAAAACTTTATTTTCCAAAACATGTTTTCTAAACTTTGTTTTTCCAAAACATCTTCAAATAAAAACTAGATATTTTGAACTCATTAAAGCACAGTGTGTATGGATATGATCCACTACACAAGTAAGATGAAATATCTAAGTTTTTGACATTAAGCTCTAAATTTTATTTTGGTTAAAAGATAAGTATATGAGAAACACCAAAAATCAAACTTGTATTTTTCAAAAATGAAAATTTTTTTGTAAAACAAAACTATCAAGAGTGTGTGTGTAAATGTACTTGAGCAATCCACCAACTATCTATCCTTTACATTTTTAACTAAAAATAAAAATAAAATCTTATACCTAGACACAAGTCTTCATCTTCTTGAAGTCTTCACTTGAAGGCTTCTCATCTTCTTGACTTGGTCCAAGCTCGATCCAAAAGCTCCTTGGATCGCACCGTGCTAGCTCCAAAGCTTGACATTTTATCCTTTGTTGAGCTATGCACCTACTAAGATCTTGATAATGAATCTGTCACTATTTAAACACAAGATCATTAGTAAACATAACTTCATGAGTTGATCATCATCAAAACTAGGGTGATAGGCCTTTGGGCCAACAATCTCCCCCTTTTTGATGATGACAAAACTCATGGAGTTATATATGCATGGATTAAAGTAAAGCTTCAAAGAAGCTCCCCCTTAACTCATGCATAACACAAAATAATAAATATATGCAATGAAGCTCATAAACATGTATGCAAGTATGGAGATAAAACATGCAACAAGCATAAATCAAAATCTTTTTCTCCTATTTGCAATACAAAAACATATATGCATAAATAACAAGGAAGACAAATACTTCTCCCCCTTAAGCAATGAAAACATGCATATAAACTCTCAAATACTTCTCCCCCTTTTTGTCAATCATCAACAAAGGGTTCAAAGTAAAAACAAATCAAACAAATTTTTCTCCCCCTTTTTGTCATAAACAAAGAGATCAAAAGGGGTAATACAAATCAACAAAATATTTTTTTTAATTAATTTTTCTTAAACAAAAATTTTTTTTAAAGGTATCAGAGCTTTTGTAAAACAAACAAATTTTAAGATACCAAATCGAAAGTAATCATTTTGTAAAACATATTGATACCAATTGACATTTAACAAATATGAAGTTGAAGCATATTGATATCAATAGAAAACATAATGATCAAAATTTTTTATTTTTCACCATAAACTTTGTGCCTTTAAAATGTGAGCCAATTGTGAGTTAAGCACATGAAACTCATATATATGTATGAAAAAGGAGTATACCAAGTGAAATTGATACATACATATATAAGAAACAAAATATGAGTATATACAAAATAAGTTCATATTGATACCAATTGAAACGATTCAATGATACCAATTGACATAACAAAAAGATCAAGTGTATAACTCATAACCTACCACCCTTCATATGCTCAAGATAGAAGATTTTCAATGAAGCATACAAGGCATAATCGCCCATCCATCCTCCCATAAAAGGTAGGGGTTTTTAAAATTAGATTTGAAAATATTTAAGCATTGAAAATCACTACCAAATGAGGAACAATAACTAGTTAAAATAGTTTTTGAAAAACTAGTTAAAGATCCTTCAAAATCATCAAATCATATATTTTTCATGAATTAAGACTAAATACACAAAGTTTTACACTCAAGATCGATTAAGCTCATAAAAGTGTTCATGAATCAAAGTCATGACAAAATAAATAAAGTGTGAGTGTTCAAAAGTCATGTAAATAGCATTATCATGAAAATGGTCATTGAAGCTCAATAAAAAGATCACAAGTCACATTTTTAACAAAAACACGAAAATCATTTTTCATCAAAACACTAATCTTCATGGTATATGTATGATTTATCCAAAGCTAACAATACACATACATATCCCAAACATAAAAGAATCTATCAAATGTATTTGCATGAAGGTAAGAGACTCACGGGTATACATGTATATTTATTAGATTTGAATTAAAAATACATATACATGAAGTAAAGCATAAAAATTGGTAAAGCATGTATAAATGAGAATCATCAAAACTAACCTATACATGCGCATATAGTGGGTACAAATGAGCATGAAGTGCAAACATATGTAAGTCACGGGGCCGTTTGTTTCGCGTAAAAGTCCGTAATTCGTAAATGACTTACAACTCAGTTACAACTACGGCGTTTGTTTGGACCGTAATTCGTAAAAGACTTACACAACCTAATTACCCCTCACTTGCAACCCAATTATCACTCACTTACAGCCCAGTTACTGTTAATTTTGTGGTCATGCAAATTTGTATTATTTTTTTATGTTAATATTAAATTTTTTTAATATTTAATATTTTTAATATTTATTTGCAATATTAAAACTTTTTAAATCACCAAATAGTTAATTTTGTGATCAACTTTTTCACTTACGACTTACACATTACGACAACCAAACACCGTAAAACACAATACACTTTTCCACTTACAACTTTATATTACCAACCAAACACCATAAAGCTTACATGCATGTAACTCATTTACAAATGTAAAAGACTTTACCAATTATAACTTACGAATTACGGCCAATTACGACAACCAAACAGAAACATCGTGTAACTCACTATTTGTACATGTATAATACAAGTTTTGATAAAAACTACATCTAAGCATGTTTTTACCTCATGAAGCACAAAAATACATAAAACATGAACATGCTCGAAATAATATAAATGAACAAGTATGAACATGAATAAAAAGGGAGTTTAGAGATTGTTACCAACTCCAAAGCTCCAATCATGGTGGTTGTCCCACCAAAATTTCCTTGATAGCGGTGCTCCAAATGTGTGTCCATCAAGTCCATTTGCATCCACTATCAAGGCACCAAATCTCTCACGTCTTGAGAGATCCCTCACCTACATCAAAAACATGGGGTGGAGGTTTTGGTACCCATATTTTCTTGGGTCCTTTGGGGTTAGCTTTGTAAGGAACCCAAAAATTTTTATTCATAGCAAAATTTATATGATGTAATCTATCAAAACAAAACTTTGCTAAATGGCCTTTGCGGCCACAATGTGTACATTTGTATACCTTATGATGCTTATGTGTGTTGGTGTGATCATGACGTGCAACATAAGCATGATGAGAATGATGTGCATGAATGTGTGGAGTTTGTTTCTTTGAAAACAAAGACTCCAATCTCTTATGATTGTATGCACACGAGCTCAAAGTTGAGCTCAAACAATTAATTTTATTTTTCAAGTTCTTAATCTCACTATCATCAATGGTGGCATGTAAAGACATGTGAGATAAAGAGTCATTTTTCTTATTTCTTTTAGAAACAAATTCTTTTTCTTTTTCAACAAATTTTCTTCTCAAAGAGTTATTTGCTTGCAAAACACTTTCTCTTTGTTTTTCCACCAAAACAATTTTATTTTTCAAAGTAGTGTTCCCTTCACATAAATCATTCAATTTAGACATAAGAGAAACATTTTCATTTTTCAAAACATTATTTTCTTTTTCTAAGCATGCAATGTTACTTCTAAATGAATCATGTTCTTTATGCTTGCAATCAATATTCTTTTTCAAATTTTTATTTTCTTTCTTAATCATGTCATATTTTTCAAGCAATAATTGACAAAATGTAGAAAGCTCTTCATATGACATATTATTATCCTCATCCTCGGATTCGGAAGTTACCTCAAGGGGTTATCCCCTTGGACCATGTAAAACTTGTTGGAGATGTCGCTTCCAACGTCCGAATCGCTCCCGACATAATATTGTTCTTTTTCGCCAAGGGAGAGGAGGGTGTTCCACACTACAAAAGCCAAATCAATGTTAGAAACTCTAGATAAATAGACATCATCTAGGGTTGACTTTAAAGCATGAAGGGTTTTTGCATTAGCCTCAAAATTCTTACCATCTAAATAATATGCATTATTAGTAGTGGCAAGATATACATGAAAACCTAGGGCTTTGAGGTACAAGGACATCTTCACCTTCCATATATGGATGTTAACAATGTCAAACATGGGTGGTGACATGAAGTCCATGGTGTGTGTACAAAAATATTGTGATTAGCCTAAAAATGAGGATCTTTTACTCTAGGTTGTTAGACCAAATCAGAGTACCAAGCTCTGATACCAATTGAAGGTTCACCTAGAGGGGGGGTGAATAGGTGATGGCTAATCTAAAGGTCACTTAATGCCTAATAATGCAAATAATGCGGAAGCTAAAAACAATTATGACCTAATTAAAACTTTTACACTAAACACTATGTATAACACAAGAGTGTTACCGAATTCCCCGTGAAGGGCTCTGGACAAACTCCTCTAGATTCCCCTTGAGTGGGTTGAGGTGCCGCGTTGGCTCTCTTGGATGAATACAAGTGTTAGCAACAATCCCAAGCAAGTATATCAATATCAAGCACAAAGATATAAAGATAAAATAGACAATAAAGATATAATAAAAGAAAGAGAGAGAGAGTGAGCAATCGCAAACACAAGGGTATGTTTCGAGGTTCGAGCACACTTGCTCTACATCCCTGCCTTCGACACACGAAGGATTTCCACTATGCAAGATCCCAATGGATCTCTCCTCGGTGCCGCAACACCTACAAGCCCTCGGACTCTCTAGTCCCGTACACACCGCAAGCCCACCGGCTCGCCGAGGCCGCACCTCAAACACGAGTTCGCACCCGAACCCGAAAACACCAAGTCCTCACTAGGACCCAAACAATCACGAGCACACTTGCTCGTCTCCTCAAAGAACAAAGAAAAGATCTTTGGTGATCACAACACTTTGATCACCTAAAGGCTCTCACTACAACACACCTATAGGATGAATAATCAATGGATAGCTCAAGTGTGGTGTGAGAAGAATAAGGATGAGAGTGGTGGAGGAAAACTCAAAGAATCTCTTTTAAACACTCTTGATAAATCTCTCCTTTTGATTGGAAATATTTGCTCTAAATCAAGTGGAGGAAAACCTCTAAATAGTTCAGGAAAAACTGGTGAAAACCCACTTGAAAATCTTAGCTCAAAACAATGACAAGACCCCCAATTTATAGGCTGCCAGAAAACTAGCCGTTGGGGTCTGTCAGAGCTACCGGTCGACCGGTGCGGTCGACCGCCAACGGTCGGATTTCTGACCGTTGGAGCCACGGTCGACCGCCCGGTCGACCGACCCACTGGAGCTGAGAGTCTAACTCTCTGTCGGTCGACCGGTGCGGTCGGCCGAACTTTCCAGAGAGCACTGCTCTCTGGAGCGGTCGACCGGCACAGTCGGCCGTCCTCCAGTACACACAGGCGTGCACGTTTGTGCACGTCGGTCGACCGGTCCGGTCGGCCGACTCCTGTATTAGTCGACTATTAAAGGTCACTAGTCGACTTATACGAAGCCTGAAATAATTTTCTGGGATTTAAAACTTGGTCTTTTTGGCTTAAATAAAATCCCATAAAATACATAAAAATCTACAAAAATAGTTTTACCAATATACTTTGATATACAAACATGCTTGCACAAAATCAAGGCATGTTATAAAAGATTGGATTATTTTTGTAACTTGGAAATATTTGGCTCAAGATAAAAACTGTATTTTCTAAAACATGTTTTCTAAACTTTGTTTTTCCAAAACATCTTCAAATAAAAACTAGATATTTTGAACTCATTAAAGCATAGTGTGTATGGATATGATCCACTACACAAGTAAGATGAAATATCTAAGTTTTTGACATTAAGCTCTAAATTTGATTTTGGTTAAAAGATAAGTATATGAGAAACACCAAAAATCAAACTTGTATTTTTCAAAAATGAAAAATCTTTTGTAAAACAAAACTATCAAGAGTGTGTGTGTAAATGTACTTGAGCAATCCACCAACTATCTATCCTTTACATTTTTAACTAAAAATAAAAACAAAATCTTATACCAAGACACAAGTCTTCATCTTCTTGAAGTCTTCACTTGAAGGCTTCTCATCTTCTTGACTTGGTCCAAGCTCGATCCAAAAGCTCCTTGGATCGCACCGTGCTAGCTCCAAAGTTTGACATTTTATCCTTTGTTGAGCTATGCACCTACTAAGATCTTGATAATGAATCTGTCACTATTTAAACACAAGATCATTAGTAAACATAACTTTATGAGTTGATCATCATCAAAACTAGGGTGATAGGCCTTTGGGCCAACAGAGAGAAGGTACACTCTTGTACTCGTGAGGAATTCAAGGGAAAGATGAATACTCTTGTGGGAATTAAGGGAAATGTTAGGTCTCTTATACCAAGTTTATTAATAGAACTCTCTCAAGCTCTGTCCTTATGGACGTAGGTCAAATTTGAACCACGTTAAATCTTCGTGTTCTTTTTTACTCTTTTGTCTTTGTATTATTAGTTTATTTATAATAGTTTTCTTTTGCAAGTATTACATATTGCCACAATTCCGCAAAGTCGATCATAGTCTTGGGTGTGTACAATAGTTATTATCGTAACCCAATTATTGATCTCAACAACTGATATCATAGCTGTCGTGTCACAACATGCTTGTGATGTTAAACTTTCTATATATGTTATGAGTTTCTTCAATTAAACAAACAATTGTATCAAGTTTAGGAAGCACTATTTTTAGAATCTTTTCAACAATTTTTGTATCAGTGTATCTCTTCGTTTTAATCTCATTTGATTACAAATTGCAATAACTCAATAAAAAATATTTTATAGTTGACTCATCTTCCTTCATTATTAATTTTTCAAAATCTCCTCACAAAATTTGAAGCCGCATACACCTTCTCAACTCATTTGCATGTTATTTTCCATCTTTGCTCTGCAAATATTCTGAAACACAACTTCATCGATCACTTGGTAGATGAAAAAGAATGCCTTTTGGTCATTCTTGTGAGTTTCTTGAAGCACAACGTACCTTGCGAACTTTAGGGAGCACAACAAACTCTTGTGGTTTGGCAACCTTCGTGGCCGTTCTCCACAAATTCCCACAGACTTTGGATTCGAGGAGACACCTTATCTTGATCTATCAATGATATATTGTATTTCCTTGCTTATGAACTTTGAAAATTGTGGTTGGATCATGCCTTTGTGCCCATATTCCTCTCTTCATGTTGAACTCAAAGTAGTTGCTGGTGACGATACAATTTGGCCCATGATGACCGAGCATTTGTGGTTCTGATAGCACCATTCATCGTTGATATTTGAAGATAGAAAAGGTAGGCAAGGAAAGAAATTTATGAAAGATGAAAACAAAGTTTATTGAATTTGCCTCTACAAGTTTCTCATATAAAAAATGAGCACTTTTGTCTATTTATAAAAGTACAAATTGTCTAATCACTTAGTCATATACAAACTCTAATGATCATATATTATCAAAAAGAATTTTAGATAATAGAAACTCTTACGACAATCGTGAATAAATTTTGACTCTAAAATAAATAGACACCAATTCCTTATACCATTAGGGTCAGCTACAATATATAATTAAGTTATTAATTTTAATAACCATTTAACCCAAAACTAGTGTGACCCGGTTGTCATAAAAAATATATAAGGTAGCGAATCTTGTGTGTAGCTTTCATGTGGATGTGAATTGAACCATGCACTTTTGTATCTTCAACTGCTTTTATGATTTGCTCTTTTTTCTAATTAGAGATGATTTTTGTTTAAAATGGAAGAAATAAAATAATATGGATATTCATGTTTGAACATAGTTCACATTGTAAAGTGAATAGAAAAGTGATGGACTTAAATAGAAAGTTGAGATCTTTACTTTTCAACTTAAACTTTTAGGTTAGATTGATGTTCAGTCTCTATTTAAGGCCTATTGTGTTTCCCCGTAAAGACCCGTGTAACTCTTCAACAAAATATTTAGGCAACATCAATGTTCAAATTATTACTGACACGAATGAGGTAATAAATTATTTTTTCTCAATATTGCTATTTGGGTCAGTTATACGATGCTGAGTTATACATACCTAAGCTAAAACTGACGAAAGAAAATCACTTACAGAAAGGCACTACAAACATAGTGGCATAAATATTATCATATTTTAATATATTTTCTACTTATATAGATGCAAAAACAACTATGAAAGGTGAAAAATGTTGAACCCTAGAGGGGGTGAATTGGGTCAAAGGTAACTAAAAATTAAACATACTTAATAAATGACTAACTGTAAAAATAGGCATACTGGTAGGATGACCCAGTCTGATGGTAGGATGATACAATCAGGTAGTAGAAGCAACAGAGAACAAAATGACCAATATAATAGTGAATATATATATATATATATATATATATATATATATATATATATAGAGATAGACTTGTATCCTTTCAAAAGGATTTGATCCCGGATCCTTCCCACTCAAATTCAACCCTCCAACATTCGAATACAAGATCCACTCCGTTGAAGTTGATCTATACTATTTCAAGTATTTATAAACCAAAAATCAAGTGTTTTAAATACTTTTTGCCCATCCGTCAAGTAGGGGAAAAACGGACGGCCTAAATAGTGAGTTGGTTAGTTTAACGGTGTAGAACATTTGAAATCTAACAAAAATTAGTTTATAGGGGTTTTAAATGTTTAGATCATAATGAAATTGCCGGATCGAGAATTTGTATGTCTAAAGACATAGATCTAACCAACTCACTACTTTCGGCCGTCCATTTTGCGTCGCTTGATGGATGGGCAAAAAGTATTTAAAACACTTGATTTTTGGTTTATAGATACTTGAAATAGTATAGATCAACTTCAACGGAGAGGATCTTGTATTCGAATGTTGGAGGGTTGAATTTGAGTGGGAAGGATCCGGGATCAAATCCTTTTGAAAGGATACAAGTCTATCTCTATATATATATATATATATATATATATATATATATATATATATATATATATATATATATATCTGTATATGTATATGTATATCTGTATGTGTGTGTGTGTGTGGTGTATATGTATATGTATATGTGTGTGTGTGTGTATGTATGTGTGTGTATATATATGTGTGTGTGTGCGCGCGCGCGCACGCACAAACAACAACAATAACAGCAGAGAGTACAAACAATTTTAGGATGGTTCAAAAACTCTCCTACATCCACCACCTAGAGGCCTCCTCTCTAAGATTTGCAAATCCACTAAAAAATTTCTCATTGAAGTAAGGATTATAACTATCAAGACTCTTCTTTGACCTTGAATTTACAATCCACCAAGATACTACCTAATCTTGGATTTATAAACCACCAAGATACTCTCCGATCTTATATTTTCACAACACCTTTATCTTGAGGTGCACTACAATGAGTATGACAATAGATTTTGTTTTCTAACACAATTGTGAGAACTAAAATAAGTACAATGATAAAATCAAAATAGATTATATAATAAAAGACTCTATGTAATCATATAGTTTTAAGTATTATCAAATAATAATTTGGCACAATAAATCTAAAGCAATAAAAATGAGAATCTAGAATAAGTATGAAAGAGGAGACTGAGATTCTCCGATAGAAAAATAAATGAAGTGATGAAATTCTCTTGTACTGAATGCTTGAGATATCTTCTAAAAATTAGAACTTGAATGAAAATGATTGGCTCGACCACTTTTATTTGGTGAGATCTGAAATTTAAGGCTTGAAGATAGAAGAGCTCAGTTTTTGCTATTTTTGAAATTTTCAGGTTATGTTCCTCTTATTGTAATGAATGAATAAAGTTCCATATAAACATGAAGGCAACGTCACAGATAAATCCAACCATTGGAGATAGAGAGGCATATTTTCTGCCCATTAGAGCATTAAATGCTACATTAAGAAAATATATCAAAATTGAGCACAATCTGGGCAATTAACGCCTCTATTGCAGTATAAAAGGTGTTGGCCCAAAGGCCCATCACTCTAGTTTTGATGATGATCAACTCATGTAGTTATGTTTACTAATGATCTTGTATTTAATTAGTGACAGATTTATGATAAAGATCTTAGTAGGTGCATAGCTTCAACAAAGGATTTGAAGTCATATTTTGGAGCTAGCACGGTTTGATCCAAGAGCCATTGGATCGTGTTTGGACCAAGTCAAGAAGATGAGAAGGCTTCAAGTGAAGACTTCAAGAAGATGAAGACTTGTGTCTAGGTATAAGATTTTTGTTTTAGTTAAAATGTAAAGGATAGAGTAGTTGGTGGATTGCTCAAGTACATATACACACACTCTTGATAGTTTTGTTTTTACAAAAGATTTTTACTTTGGAAAAATACTTTTTGGTTTTTGGAATTTCTTATATGCATGTCTTTTATCCAAAATCATGTTTAGAGCTTAATGTCAAAAACATAGATGTCTTATTTGTGTAGTGGATCATATCCATACACACTATACTTTAATGAATTCAAAATATCTTGTTTTTATATTTGGTGAAGTTTTGGAAAACAAGTTTTAGAAAAATCAAGTTTTGGAAAATACTGTTTTTCATTTGAGCCAATTTTTTTAACTTACAAAAATAGTCCAAATCACTTGTAACATGCCTTGATTTTGTGCAAGCATGTTTGATTATCAAAGTATATTGGTAAAACTATTTTTGTAGATTTTTATGTATTTTATGGGATTTTCATGTGAGCCAAAAGACCAAGTTTTAATCCCTAGTTTTTCTGTTCTTGGCTTCAGCAAGTCCACTAGTCGACCGACCAAGTCGACTAGGGCTGAAGTCAGTCGACCGACTCGGTCGACCGACGTGCACAGACGTGCACGCCAGCTCTGCAGGATGGCCGGCCGACCGACACGGTTGACCGTCCAGAGAGCTCTGCTCTCTGGAAAGGCCTGGGCCGACCGCGCGGTCGACCGGACAGAGAGATTGCTCTCTGTATCCTGGCTCAGTCGACCGCCCAGTCGACCAATGGCTCAAATGGTCTGAAATATGACCGTTGGCCGGTCGGCCGGACGGTCGACCGATAGGCCTGACAGAACCCCAACGGCTAGTTTTTCTGAGCCTATAAATTTGGGGGTTTGGGCATTGTTTTTCACCAAGATTTCTAGTGGGTTTAAAGCCAGTTTTTCCTACTTCATTAAAAGAGTTTTTCCCACTAAATTGAGAGCTAATACTTCCAATCAAAAGGGGAGTTTTTATCAAGAGTGTTAAAAGAGATTCTTTGAGTTTTTCTCCACCATCTCTTTCCTTATTTTCTCACACATACACTTGAGCTATCCATTGCTATTTATCCTATAGGAGTGTTGTAGTGAGATTATTTTTAGGTGATCAAAGTGTTGTGATCACCAAAGACTTCTTTTTTGTTCTTTGAGGAGGCGGACAAGTGTGTTCGCGTTATTTCGGGTTCGGGTGCGAACTCTTTGTTTGAGGTGCGGCCTCGGCGAGCTTGTGGGGCTTGCGGTGTGTACGGACTAGGGAGTCCGAGAGCTTGTAGGTGTTGCGACACCGGGTGATCCATTGGGATCGATTATAGTGGAAATCCTTCGTGTGTCGAAGGCGGGGATGTAGAGCAAGTGTGCTCGAATCTCGAAACAAATCCCTTGTGTTTGCGATTGCTCACTCTCTCTCTCTTTGTCTCTTTGTTTATATCTTGCATACTTTTATTGTGTTAATCTTTATATGCTTGATATACTTGTGAGCTCATATTGATATACTTGCTTGGGTTTGTTTGCTAACACTTGTATTCAACCAAGAGAGCCAACGCGGCACCTCAACCCTTATCAAGGGAAATCTAGAGGAGTTTGTTCAGAGCCCTTCACGGGGAATTCGGCAACACTCTTGTGTTATACGTGGTGTTTAGTGTAAGAGTTTAGTTTAGGTCATAATAGTTTTTACTTCCGCATTATTTGACATTAAGTGACCATTAGATTAGCCATCACCTATTCACCCCCCTCTAGGTGAACTTACAATTGGTATCAGAGCTTGGTACTCTGATTTGGGTCTAACAATCTAGAGTTAAAGATCCTCATTTTTAGGCTAATCACAATATTTTGTACACACACCATGGACTTCATGTCACCACCCATCTTTGACATTCTTAACATTCAAATTTGGAAGGTTAAGATGTCTTTGTACCTCAAGGCCCTAGGCATTCATGTTTATCTTGCCACAATTAATGATGCATATTTTTTGAATGGTAAGAATCTTGAGGCTAATGCAAAAGCCCTTCATACTTTAAAGTCTACCCTAAATGATGATTATTTATCTAGGGTTTCTAATGTTAATTCGGCTTTTATAGCTTGGAACATCATCACCTCCCTTGGCGAAAACGATCTATATTATGCCAGTAGCGATTCGGATGTTGGAAGCGACACCTCCAATATGTGCTATATGGTCCAAGGGGATAACCCCCTTGAGGTAACTACCGGATCCGAGGTAGATGAGGATAACATGTCATACGATGAGCTTAGCACTTTTTGTCAACTATTGCTTGAAAAATATGACATGCTTAAGAAAGATAATAAAAATTTAAAAAAGAAATTTGATTGCATGCTTATTGAAAAAGATTCATTAGAAAATAAGGTTGCATGCATTGAAAAAGAAAATGAGATTTTGAAAAATGAGAATGTTTCCTTAATGTCCAAATTAAATGATCTTTGTGAAGGAAACACTTGTTTGAAAAATAAAATTGTTTTGGTGGAAAAACAAAAGGAAATTGCTTTTCAAGAAAACACTACTTTGAAAAGAAAAATTTTTGAAAAAGAAAAAGAAAAAGTTTCTAAAAGGAAAATGACTTTTGATCATGTTTTACATGCCACCACCCTATTGATCAAAATGAAGTTAAACTTTTGAAAATAAAATTAATAGTTTGATCTCCACCTTGAGCTCTTGTGCATTTAACCATACTAGATTGGAGTCTATGTTTTCAAAGAAACAAACTCCACATATTCATGCACATCATTCTCATTATGCATATGCTTATGTTGCACGCCACGATCATGCACATACACATAAGCATCCTAAGGTGTACAAATGTAAACATTGTGGCCGCAAAGGCCATTTAGCAAAGTTTTATTTTGATAGAATACATCATTTAAATTTTGCTAATAAAAATGTTTTAAAGTTTGTCAAGGAACCCAAACATTTTGCAAATAATAATGTTCCTTACAAGACTAACCCCCAAGGATCCAAGAAGAAATGGGTACCAAAACCCCACCGTGTGTTTTTGATGTAGGTGAGGGCTCTCACAAAACGTGAGAGGATTGGTGCCTTGATGGTGGATGCATGTGGACATGAAGGACACATATTTGGAGCACCGCTATCAAGGAGGTTTTGGTGGGATGACCACCATGTTTGGAGCTTTAGAGTATGGTTGGTAACTATTTCTAAACTCCTAATTTATTTACATGCTTCTTTCAATTGATGATCATTTGAGCATGTTCATGTTTTCATTTGTTTTGTGCTTCATGTGGTGATAACATGCTTAGATGTAGTTTTTATCAAAACTTATATTATACATGTACAAATTGTGAGCTACATTTGTTTTATATATGATTGCACTTCATGCTCATTTGTACCCACTATATGCATATGTATAGACTAGTTTTGATGATTCTCATTTATACATGCTTTGCCAATTTTTATGCTTTACTTCATGTATATGTACTTTTTATTCAAATCTAATAAATATACATGTATATCCTTTTTGAGTCTCTTGCCTTCATGCAAACACTACTATTAGACTTGTTTTATGTTTGGGATATGTATGCATATTGTTAGATTTAGATAAATCATACATATACCTAGAAGTTTGTATTTTTTAATGAAAAATGAATTTTTCATGTTTTTGATTCATAATCATTTTGAGCCTTAATGATTATTTTCATGAAAATGCTAATTACATGATTTTTGAACACTCACACTTTATTTTTGTCATGACTTAGTCTCATGGACATATTTTTGAGCTTTATAGACTATGAGTGTAAAATTTTGTGTATTTAGTATGATTTATGAAAAACATATGATTTGGTTTCATGTTTTTGAAGAATCTTTAACCAGTTTTTCAAAAAAAATTTAATTTAACTAGTTTTTTATTCTTCAATGTTTATGAGATATACACATGATCCTTTTATTGTTTCAATTGGTATCATTGAATCGTTTCAATTGGTATCAATTTGACTCTATTTTTGTATATACTCATATTTTGTTTTTCTTATATATGTATGTATCAATTTCTTTTGGTATACTCATTTTTCATACATATATATGATTTGTTTTGTGCTTGAGTTAAAATCGATTTAAATGTTTAAAAGCACAAAATTAGTTTATGCTATGCTTGATCTAAACCTCTATTTTCAATTGATTTTTCAATTGATATTTTAAACATAATGCATAAGCTTATGAAAAATAAAAATTTGATCATTATATTTTAAAATTGGTATCAAAATTAAAAAAAATTATGTTTATTTGATATCTCAAAATTTGTTTTAATAAGAAAAATTCAAAAATTTTGATTTGTATTGCCTATATGTAAGGAGAGCTTAACATCTCTTCTACATATAGTTTCATGTTGAGTGTATTGTATATTGAGGAGCTTGACAACTCTTCTTTATGTGATACACGTGTGTAGGGGGAGCTTCACATCTCCTCTTATGCATTACATATTATACGTTATGTGAATTAGGGCTTGTCATTCTTCTTTCATGTAATGTATATGTGTGGGGAAGTTACTTAACCGTCTTCCTCTTCATGAATGTATATCGCATATAACCTTTTATTGATATGTTTAATTTGACCCCTTTATTGGTTTCTTTGTTTATGACAAAAAGGGGGAGAAAAATTTGATGATTTTGTTTTTTACTTTAACCCCTTTGTTGATGATTGACAAAAAGGGGAGAAGTATTTGAGATATATGCATGCTTTTGGTTAAAGGATTTATGTTTATGCATATATGTTTTGTTTTGCAAATAGGAGAAAAAGAATTAGTTTTGTTTTATGCTTGATTAGCATGTTTATCTCCTAGATTTCATACATGTTTATGAGCATACATTGCATATCTATTTGTTTATGTGTTATGCATGAGTTAAGGGGGAGCTTCCTTGAAGCTTTACTTTAATCCATGCATATATAACTTCATGAGTTTTGTCATCATCAAAAAGGGGGAGATTGTTGGCCCAAAGGCCCATCACTCTAGTTTTGATGATGATCAACTCATGTAGTTATGTTTACTAATGATCTTGTGTTTAATTAGTGACAGATTTATGATCAAGATCTTAGTAGGTGCATAGCTTCAACAAAGGATTTGAAGTCATGTTTTGGAGCTAGCACGGTTTGATCTAAGAGCCATTGGATCGTTTTTGGACCAAGTCAAGAAGATGAGAAGGCTTCAAGTGAAGACTTCAAGAAGATGAAGACTTGTGTCTAGGTATAAGATTTTTGTTTTAGTTAAAATGTAAAGGATAGAGTAGTTGGTGGATTACTCAAGTACATATACACACACACTCTTGATAGTTTTGTTTTTACAAAAGATTTTTACTTTGGAAAAATACTTTTGGTTTTTGGAATTTCTTATGTGCATGTCTTTTATCCAAAACCATGTTTAGAGCTTAATGTCAAAAACATAGATATCTTATTTGTGTAGTGGATCATATCCATATACACTATGCTTTAATGAATTCAAAATATCTTGTTTTTGTATTTGGTGAAGTTTTGGAAAACAAGTTTTAGAAAAATCAAGTTTTGGAAAATACTGTTTTTCATTTGAGCCAATTTTTTCAACTTACAAAAATAGTCCAAATCACTTGTAACATGCCTTGATTTTGTGCAAGAATGTTTGATTATCAAAGTATATTGGTAAAACTATTTTTGTAGATTTTTATGTATTTTATGGGATTTTTATGTGAGCCAAAAGATCAAGTTTTAATCCCTAGTTTTTCTGTTCCTGGCTTTAGCAAGTCGACTAGTCAACCGACCAAGTCGACTAGGGCTGAAGTCGGTCGACCGACTCGGTCGACCGACGTGCACAGACGTGCACGCCAGCTCTACAGGATGGCCGGCCGATCGACCCGATCGACCGTCCAGAGAGCTCTGCTCTCTGGAAAGGCCCCGGCCGACCGCGCGGTCGACCGGACAGAGAGATTGCTCTCTGTATCCTGGCTGGTCGACCGCCCGGTCGACCGATGGCTCAAACGGTCTAAAATATGACCGTTGGCCGGTCGGCCGGACGGTCGACCGACAGGCCTGACAGAACCCCGACGGCTAGTTTTTCTGAGCCTATAAATTTGGGGGTTTGGGCATTGTTTTTCACCAAAATTTCTAGTGGGTTTTAAGCCAGTTTTTCCTACTTCATTAAAAGAGTTTTTCCCACTAAATTGAGAGCTAATACTTCCAATCAAAAGGGAGTTTTTTATCAAGAGTGTTACAAGAGATTCTTTGAGTTTTCCTCCACCATCTCTTTCCTTGTTTTCTCACACAGACACTTGAGCTATCCATTGCTATTTATCCTATAGGAGTGTTGTAGTGAGATTGTTTTTAGGTGATCAAAGTGTTGTGATCACCAAAGACTTCTTCTTTGTTCTTTGAGGAGGCGGACAAGTGTGTTCGCGTTGTTTCGGGTTTGGGTGCGAACTCTTTTTTTGAGATGCGGCCTCGGAGAGCTTGTGGGGCTTGCGGTGTGTACGGACTAGGGAGTCCGAGAGCTTGTAGGTGTTGCGGCACCGGGTGATCCATTGGGATCGATTATAGTGGAAATCCTTCATGTGTCGAAGGCAGGGATGTAGAGCAAGTGTGCTCGAACCTCGAAACAAATCCCTTGTGTTTGCGATTGCTCACTCTCTCTCTTTGTCTCTTTGTTTTTATCTTGCATTCTTTTATTGTGTTAATCTTTATATGCTTGATATACTTGTGAGCTCATATTGATATACTTGCTTGGGTTTGTTTGCTAACACTTGTATTCAACCAAGAGAGCCAACGCGGCACCTCAACCCTTATCAAGGGGAATCTAGAGGAGTTTGTCCAGAGCCCTTCACGGGGAATTCGGCAACACTCTTGTGTTATACGTGGTGTTTAGTGTAAGAGTTTAGTTTAGGTCATAATAGTTTTTACTTCCGCATTATTTGACATTAAGTGACCATTTGATAGCCATCACCTATTCACCCACCTCTAGGTGAACTTACAAAAGGGAAGAAAATATGGAGACTTTATGGAGAGGGAAAGAGATGAAATCTTCTCCCAAAATATATACCCAACGAGTTTCTCAATATAGCTATAAGAACTGGACAGGTATGGGCTGTCAAAAACTGTTAACAGTACAAGGATAGAGAGAGTCAAATTGACATTAACAGACCCAATTTTCAGCTGTACTGCAGGGTATGTGCAACTTACTTATGTGAAGAGAAGTTAATATAAAGAGTGAGTAATATGTCAAGTGAAGTACAACCCATGTGGTACTATAAACTAGTTACCACAGACCAGTTAATATAATGTACAGAGAAGAACCAGAAATGAAACAAAATTGTGACTGAAATATCTTAATTTAACCTGTTTTGGACAGAGCTAGTAGAATGAGGTTGAGTGATAGGATGAGGTGGTAGAATGGATATTCCACCTAGAAACTGAAATAGAAAAATCCTACTTGTGCCAAATATATGTTTGATAATAAAATCACTGTATGATTACTTACATAATTTTTATTGATGAAATTTGTAGCTTAATATATCTTTGGCTCTTTCTTTCTCTTTCATAACTTAATGTATCCTATAATAATTTGATCTTGTGGAGTTAGATGTGCTTTATTCCTAGTAGCTCTTTGTTAACTTGAATATGAAATTTGTAGAGCTTTACATAATTCCTTCCATCTCTATATGTATGTGAGATTGGTAGCTCAAATCCATCCATCCTCTAGCAATAGTCTTATCCTGAAATAAGACAACACTAGTAATCTAACTTGTAAGTAGCTTAATTTATAGGTTAATTATATCATCAAAATCATAAGAGTTACAATTTCCCTTTTTGATGATGGAAACTTATAAATTTGATTGGAAAAATAATAGTACTGTAAATAGAAAAAAGTTTATTATTACCTTTGAAGCTCCCCCTATTTACCTACCAATGTGCTAAGAATGATTAGAGAGAAAACTCTCCCTGTTAAATTCACTTTATAGCAACAAATATTTTACAACTTATGAATATGGTCAATCCCACAAATATAACATGCACTTCTGTAGATGGGTAATCTTTCATGATTCGCACACAATATCTGAACTTATCAATATGAGATAGTATCTATAATTATCAGTTATGCTAACATGTTCATGTGATCATATATGTGTACATGTTTGTGACTAAATTATGAACAAATTTTGTCCTTTGACATGTACACAAAGACATGCAGATATATGTAACAGTGAATAAAAATCTGCATATTATCACAATCAAGCTTGACATGTATCCAATTAATACTGCATGTATCAGTATATTATCCAATCAAATCATGCAACAGCCAAGTATACTATACTTGTAAAATCTTCCCCTTTGTCATCAGCAAAAGTTAATGGGAAAAGCATGCATGGATAAGTCACAACAAACATAGCATAAAATATATAATAGTAATATAAGAGCAGTTGAAGAAAATCAAGAATATGTGATAGTTATTACAAGCCAGTAGAAAGAGTATAGGTTAAGTAAATAAAATTAGACAGTACTTTAGGTCTTTTTGGAAGAGGACCGTATCATAGGCCTCTTTTCTTTACCTGAACTGTCCTCATGAGCAGAATCATCCACACTTTTAGAACTATCATCAGAGTAATCAGAATCATACGAAAAAGTATGGAAACTTGGAGAGTTACCTCTCTTAGTGTACTTATGGCCTAGCTTCTTGAAGAGTCTTTTAGGTTTCCATTTGATTTCAGATAAATTATCTTTGATAGCCCTCTAAGTGTTGAATTTATCCTTTATCACAATGATTTCTTTCCTCAGTTTGGTATAGTCTCTCTTGTTTGCCTTTCTACTGATTTTCTCTTCAGAATCAGAGCTTACATGGACAGTTTCTTATTCTTCAGCATTAACTTTCTTTCTTTTCTCACCTAGCATTTTCCCAAGGTGAGTCTTCTTTAACCTAGCTTCTTCCTCAGTCTTGATTTCACCATTCATGATTTTATTAAATCATTTCTAAGAAGAAACATTCTATTAATGGAAGCAGACCCAAAGCTTTCTTTACCCAAAGAGGAAGTTTCAGTCCCAAGCTCAATTCTTAAATGTGTAAACACCTTGGTTAACAAACAAGGAAATCCGAGTTGTTCACAGGGCATAATCATAGAGCTTAAGATAAAATGAGGTAGATTAAAGTTAGTCAGTTTAAACATAGCAAGCAGTAAACAGTCAATTTTTATGACATGAAAGTGGCCTCCTTGAGATAGAAAATTGAATCGAGCTATCTTTGCCAACACATGAGCTCTAGGGTTGAGACAATTGATAGAAAATGTGTTCTCATTTTTGTAGACTTCATCAGTTCTAATCCCAAACAGCATAGATAGAGCTTCAGATTTATTCCAATAAAGAGAGGAGAATGACTTCCCAAATATACGCGATCCTGTAGAAGAAATACCCAAAATTTCTCTCAATTTAAATTCACCCAAAGTAATCATGGTTCCTTTGACTAGTGAGAATAAAGTAAGAGGATCTTTTTTTATTCTCAAATTTGCGTAGAACATAGCCACCAGATTTGAGAAATGGAAAATTCTTTCACATTCAAATACTCTGAGATGAATGAAATCGAAGCACTTACAAGTTGATAATCTGAAATAGAGTTGAAATGAACATACATTTCCACAATACAAGGTCCATTGTGGAATTCTTTGTAGAACATCTTGACATCTTCGCATATCAGGAAGATCCTTCATTTGAGAGATCTTTGCCAAATCACTTTATTCTTCTTCCTTCTCTCATGTTTTTTCTTTACAATCTTCCAAAAAATAAGTGTAAGAAGGCAAGGCTTTAGAAACAATTATTGTCTTATGCTTCTTCCTCTTGATGACCTTGATGAAGAGACGCATGTTCTTTTCATTGAGACTAGAAATGATTGGGCAAGGCTCGGATATTTTGGAGAAGAAGAAATGGAGAATTTCTGAAGGAGAAGATGAAGAGATGAGGAGTTAGGTTTTTCTAAATAGTCGTGGGCTAGGGAAGTTATAACACAGCAGTTTTATAGGATTTTGGAAGAAATAATTTAGAGGAGCAATAAAGAGGGTTAGGTGTGGTCCACAACACTTTATGGCTAAGAAAGGTAATCTAGTCAAATGAGTGAAACTGGACAGGAGATCGGATACTGGTGGTAGGATCTGCTGGTAGAATGCTGGAAATCACAATAACTTAAAAAGAAGTTAGTAATAAAAATTATTCTAATGAGCAAATTTCTACGAATATTACAAAATTATTTAGTAGGCAAAAGTTTAGTAGAAACATCAGCAAGTTGATTGTGGGTATCAATATATTCTAATTAGATATCTCCACATTCAACATGATTTATAAGAAAATAATGTCTCATATCTATATGTATAGTGCGAGAATGTAAAATAAAATTCTTAGATAAATTAATTGCACTAGTTATCATATAATATACTAGTTCTATCAAATTGGATACCATAATCTTGCAAAGTTTGTCTCGTCTACAAATCTGTTCACAACATAATCCGGTGGCAATATACTCCGCCTCTGTTGTAGAAAGTTCAACACAATTTTATTCTTACTAAATCAAGATACAAGGGAATGACCAAGAAATTAACATGTTCCACTTGTACTCTTTCTATCAGTTTTACTTTCGGCAAAATCCGCATCACTATATCTTAATAGATCAAAACTAACTTACTTAGGATAATATAACCCGAAATCTAAAGTATCTTTAATATATCTAATAATTCATTTTACAGCATGCAAGTGAGATTCTTTTGGTGAAGCTTGAAAGCATGCATAAAGACAAACACTGAACATGATATCTGGTCTACTAACAGTTAGAAAGAGAAGACTACAAATTATACCTCTGTAGAGTTTTTTTATCTACATTCTTACCACTAGCATCTTTATCAAGTTTGGTAGAAGTACTCATTGGAGTAGACATCTCCTTTGAGTTTTTCATTTTGAACTTGTTCACAAGCTTACGAGTATACTTCCCTTGATTGATAATGATTTCATCTTTTTCTTGCTTGATATGCAAATCAAGAAAGAAATTGAATTCTCCCATAAGACTCATTTCAAATTCTTGTTGTATTCTTGTAGAGAAATCTTCACTTAAAGCGTAGAACTGAAAAAATATCATTAATATAAATCTGAACTAGCAAGAGATCTTGGTCAACATATTTGATAAATAAAGTAGTATCAATCTTTCTTTTAGAAAAATCATTCTCAATAAAAATTTTTGATAATCTTTCATATCAAGCACAAGGTGCTTATTTTAAACTATATAAAGCATTTTTTAATTTGAAAACATGATCCAGAAAAACACAATCTTTAAAATTTGGAGGTTGCTTCACATAGACTTTCTCATTCAAAAATCCATTCAAGAAAGTATTTTTGACATCCATTTGAAATAATCGAAAGTTTTTAAAACTTGCATAGGCTAGAAGCATTCGAATCGCTTCTAATCTAGCAACTGGAGCAAAATCCCCATAAAAATCTATGTCCTCCTCTTGATTGTATTCTTGGGTTACAAGTAGAGCTTTGTTTCTAGTGACAATGCCACTTTGGTCTAACTTATTATAAAACCTCATTTGGTGCTAATGATAAAACAATGCTTGGGTCTTACTACAAGATCCCAAATATTATTTCTATCAAAATTATTCAATTCCTCTTGCATGGCCAAAAACTAAAACTCATTATTTCTAGGTTCAATATGAGATAGAAAAACTATATGTGAACATTCATTTAAAGCTTGAGAGCGAGTTTTTACCACTCTTGATACATCACCTATAATCAAGTCAGTTGGATGATCTTAATTGTCTTCCAAAACTTAGGCAGTTCTGTATAGGATGTATTTGAAGTTCTAAAATGACCTGAAGTCTCAGATTTCTGTTCATCAGAAGTTTGTTCACGCTGGTAGGATCAAATTTCTGCTGGTAGGATCAGAATTTTTGCTGGTAGGTTTGATTCTACCCGGATCTCCAGAACGAAATGTCTGCTTCTTCAATAATCTTTGAAATATGAGGGTTAACTCATTAAAGCTTACATGCATAAATTTCTCAATATTTAGTGAGCGTTTATTAAACACTCTATAAGCTTTACTAAAAGAGGAATAATCAAAACATATGTCTTCATCTGATTTTGAATCAAATTTACCCAAATTATCTTTGGTATTAAGGATAAAGCATTTACGTAAAATTTTTTGATATATTTGAGATTTTATCAAAGAAAAGTTCACAATGTGTCTTTTTCAAGAAGAATAATAATACGATTCAAAACATAGCAAGCTGTGTTAACTGTTTTCGCCCAAAAATATTTTGGTGAGACAAACGAGTTTAACATAGTGCGTACCATTTCTTGTAAAGTTCTATTTTTTCTCTTAACAACATCATTTTGTTGTGATATTCTTGGTGCCGAAAAGTGTGTGCAATACCATGATCAAGATAAAACTCAATGAAATTTTCATTTTCAAATTCACCACCGTGATCACTACGAATTTTAATAATAGAAGAGCCAATTTTTTTCACCTTTTTGCGAAAATATTTAAAGAAATTAAAAGCTTCACTTTTATGAGTCAAAAACAAACCCACGTAAAACGAGAAAAATTATCGACAATAATAAAAGCATAATATTTTTCATTAAAATTAGAAGTGCTCAAGGGACCAAACAAGTCCATATGTAAAAGTTGCAAGGGTTTTAAGTTGATACCTCACTTATTGAATGAAAAAACTTTTAACTTGCTTGTTCTTTTTACATTCATCACAAGTTACCTCTTTGGGCTTCTTCAAAATGGGAAGCCCTTGTACAAGCCTTTTGCTGGATAATTTTATCAAAGATCAAAATTAGCATGTCCAAGTCTTTCGTGTCATAACCAAGAATCATCTTCTAGTGCGTCTAAACACTTAGCACTTAGGTTAGTTAAATCAATATATCAATGGTATAAACATTTCCATTTCTAAGTGCGTCAAACAAAGAATTTCCTTCACAATCAATGATAATGCATTTGCTAGGTCTAAAAATGACATTTATACCTTTATCACATAGTTAGCTAACGCTTATAAGATTAGCCTTCAAATCATCTACTAGCAATATATTTTCAAGAGTAAGAAAAGGTTTCTTACTAATAGTTTCAATACTAATGATTTTATCATTACCATCATCTCCAGAAGTGACCGTGTCACCATTAGAACTTGATAGGTCGTAAAAAGATTTGTATCTCTCGTCATGTGTTTTGAGAAACTACTTTCAAGGTATCATTTCATTTTACGTTGAGAAAGATTGGATGCCTAAAAGAGAATTTTGAGATATACTTTTAGGTATCCAATGTCTTTTGGGTCCTTGAATATTAGTATCTTATTTAAAACCCATTTTATATATGAAATAGCATGAAAATTTTTCTTTATAAAACATGTAGTACTAACATGATCTCCCTTCATACGATAAGTGCAAATCAGATTTGAAGTATCATTGTTATATGAATGAGTATGAAAATCATGATTTCTGTACTGGTAGGATGATATTCTGCCAGTCTCTTGTCAGTAGGATGATATCCTACCAGGAACTGATCCGGTTCAACTAGCCTGATTCTATACATGAGCGCATTAGAAGTAGAAGAAATATCAGTAAATCTTTTTAAACGAATTTTTAAATCATCATTTTCAGTTTGAAGTTCTACAGTTTTAACAAGCAATTCATTTTTGCTCTCAAAATATTTTCATAAATAGATGAATAAGATGCATATTCATTTTTCAAAATAGTAAATCGTTTCGAAAGTTTTTTGTAATATGCAACTAACTCAATGTAAGCATCTTTTATTTCTTCAGAAGTAATATAGTCATCGAGTGTTACATATTCGTTGTCTGTCATGAAGCATACATTTTCATTTGAGATGCTCATATTTGCTTCATCTTTTTCTTCATTTGCGGAATCACTTGGATCCGATTCATGCCATCAAACATTCAAAGCTTTCTTCTTCTTGAAAAACATTTTTGCTTTTCCTTTTAAGTTAAGACAGTCTTTCTTAATGTGACTAAGTTTTTTGCATTCGTAGCAATTTATAGAACCAGTCTCATCTTTCCTCCCATTTGATCTTTAAAAGTTTCTTCTTTTGTCGAATTTCTTTCTAATCATTTTGTTGGCCTTTTGATGACATAAGCAATATCATCATTTTTATTTATATTTTCATCACTTGAAGACTCATCTGTGTTTCTTTGAGAGCTATACTTTTCTTTTTCATTTGAGTAGCATCATCTTGCTTTCTTTTCTTTTGAAGAGTCATTTTGATCTCCGCATTCTTTAAGATCCCCATTAATTCTTAGAAGGAGAGTATCTTTGTACATCTCTATTGGATTAATGATGCTATTGTATTCTAAGAGTAGAGACCTCAATATCTTATTGTTCATTTCAAAGAAAGTAATAACTTTTTCAAAAGATCAGAGATTGTTAGTGATACTTTTGAACTTATTAAGAAATTCATCAATGACTCGTTAGGCAACAATCGAATAGATTCAAAATCTTATGTAAGCATATTTATTTTGTTATTTTTAATTTCATTAGTCTCCTCATGGGTGATTTCAAAATAATTTCACATCTCTTTAGCACATGTGATATTCATAACTTTATGAAACTTATTGCAAGATAATCTATTGATAACACAACTAATAGCTTTAGAATTTAAATTAGCAAAAGAGAAATCCTTCTCGTCCCACTCGGACAGAGATTTAGAAACTTTCTTACCATCATCCTCTATGATGGGAGAGGTGTAGCCATATTCAATCATTCCCTAAATCTTCCAATCAATAGACTGAATATGAATTCTCATGCATGTTTTTCAATATGTATAATTAGTACTATTAAATAATAGGGGTCTATTGTTGGATCTCCCCTTTAGTAGAATAAGGTCATTTGTAGAAGCCGTAGAATCAGTCTCTAATATATAAAGCCCAAAATAAGAGTACCAATGCTGTGATATTAATTGTTGGACCTATAGAGGGTGAATAGGGTCAAAAGTAATTAAAAATTAAATATACTTGATATATGACTAACTGTAAAAATAGACAGACTGGTAGGATCAACCAGTCTGATAGTAGAATGATCAGTCAGGTGATAGTAGAATGATACAGTCAGGTGGTAGAAGTAGCAAAAAATAGAAATGATCAATGTGACAGTGAATATATATATATATATATATATGTACAAAAGATAAACAACGATAATAATAGCAGAGAGAGAGAGCACAAACAATTTTACGGTGGTTTGAAAACTCCCCTACGTCTACCACCTAGAGATCTCCTCTGTAGAATTTGCAAATCTATTAAAAGCTTCTCCTTAAAGTAAGAATTATAACCACCAAGACTCATTCTTAAGTTTGGATTTACAATAAATCAAGATACTACCTAATCTTGAATTTACAAACCGCCAAGATACTCTCTGATTTTTTATTTTCATAACACCTCTATCTTAAGGCATACTACATTGAGTATGAGAATAGATTTTGTTTTCTAACACAATAGTGAGAACTAAAATAAGCATAATGATAAAATCAAAATCGATAATACAATGGGAAACTCCATGTAATCATATAGTTATAAGTATTATCAATAATATCTAAGTATTATCAATAATAACTTGGCACAATAAGTGTAAAGCAATAAGAATGAGAATCTAGAATAAATATGAAAGACGAGACTAAGATTCTCTAATAGAGAAATAAATGAAGGATGAACTTCTCTTGTATTGAATGCTCGAGACATCTTTAGGAAATCAGAACTTGAATGAAGATGATTGTTTCAACCACTTTTGTTAGAGATCTGAAATTTAAGGCTTGAAAGTAAAAGAGCTCAGTTTTGCTCTTTTGAAAATTTCAGGTTGTGTTCCTCTTATTGCAATGAATGAATAAGGTTCTATATAAAAAAATAAGGTAACATCAAAGATGAATCCAATCGTTCGAGATAAAGGGAGGCAGATTTTCTGCCCGTTAAACCATGCTGCTGTAAAAAAAGATATCAAAACTGAACACAATCTGGGCAATTAATGCCTCTGTTGTAGTATAATAGGGTAGGAGATATAGAGACTTTAGAGAAAGGGAAAGATGAAGTCTTCTCTCAGATTATGTACCCAACAGGTCTCTCAACATACCTGTAAAAACTGGACAGGTAAGGGTAGCCAAAAACTGTCAATAGTACAAGGACAGAGAGAGACAAATTGACCTAAACAGACCCAATTTTTCAGCTGTACTGCAGGATATGTACACCCACTTGTGTGAAGAGAAGTTAATGCAAAGAGTGGGTAATACACCAAGTGAAGTACAACCTATATTGTACTATAAACTAGTTACCGCAGAACAATAAATATAATGTCTAGAGAAGAACTAAAAATAGAACAGAATTATGACAGAAGTATCTTAGTTTAACCTGTTCTGGACAGAGGAGGTAGAATAAGGCTGAGTGGCAGGATTAGGTGATAGAGTGGAGATTCTATCTAAAAACTGAAATAGAAAAATTCTATTTGTACAAAATATATGTTTAATAATAAAATCACTGTATGATTACTTGCATAGTTTTTATAGATGAAATTTGTAGCTCAATATATTTTTGTCTCCTTCTTGCTCTTTCATAACTTGATATATCTTATAATAGCATGATCTTGTGGAGATAGATGTACTTTGCTCCTAGTAGCTCTTTGTTAGCTTGAATATAAAATTTATGGAGCTTCACATAATTACTTTCATCTTTCATATGTATGTGACATTTGGTAACTCAGATTTATCCATCCTCTAACAATAGTTTTATCCCGAAATAAGACAACACTACTAATCTAACTTGTTAGTATCTTAATTTATAGGTTAATTACATCATCAAAATCATAGGAGTTACAAAAAATTTCGCGATGTTGAATTAAGTAGCACAAAACATATATTTTTTGAAGAGAGAAATAGAATTAAATATGTCTTAGCCTATGTAAATTGGTATTCATGTAATGAGTGTATATCTAAACATATACAATACATGTTTACCGCTTTGTAAATTTCCCAGCAGCTACTTGAAATATCCCGATCAATATGAGCAGCCCAAGTCCTGACAATCGCGCAACCTTCTGTATTTTGGCCGTAACTATCGGTATAGGGCACTGATCGCGCAAAAAATGAGAAACTTTGAATACTAGTCTTCTGTACGTATCCAATGTTGTATAAGTTTATGGGTTTTGGCTCAGCCTGAGAGACTGAGATAGGCCGAAAGTTATAACAGAATGCAGGTTTGTGTCTAGACATCTTAACAAGATCGCTAACTGCGCTAACCAATCGATACAAATAGCGCAAAAAATAAATATGAAGTAATAAATGATAGACAAAAAGATGTTCACAGATACGATTGATCAAGCAAATATAAACTGGGCAATCTAACAATATGAAATAAGAAAGTGGGTTTCAGTCCATACAATTTCACCAAAGAAGATACAAAGAAACAATTTAGATATAAACACATTGCAATTTAATTCAGAAAATACTTAAATTACACCTACTTCTATCCATCGGGGGGAAGGTTTCCATCAGAGCCATAATTGATTGAAAGCAATAAAGAAAGAACAATTAACATACTCCTAATTCTCCAAAGCAAATATAACATGAAAGTATAGAAAACCTTCAAAGTAATTGCTTTCATTATTTGAGGAGGCCTTCTCTTCTTTGGCTTCTTGGATTTTGTTTATGTTAGCTTCAGTCAACACCAATGTACTCTATATCGCATAGGATCGCGCCACGTGTTATTGTTGGTTGAAAAACCGCTCTTGCATGAATGAACTAATCCACTACTCAAGTAACTACCGAAACTACCACAATATGTGTCATTCTCTATATCTCACGTGGCCTCTAATTACCGGCAAAAATTGTTATAAATGTATGCCCCTATTCAACTTTTAATGACATTAAAGAGGAATTTGAAGGGACAACTTGTACTTCATGTCGTATCTTAAGATTGATAATTATTATCAATCACTCTATGAGCACAACTGTCTATTCATACATAACTTTAAAAGTTTCCGCTCAAGAGGGGAAAACAATTTGAGCCACTATTGATTGAAGGAGAGAACAATTCTGAGCCATCATTGATTGAAAGCAGTAGGCTACGGTCTAGAAATTTTTTGCACCGTATAGTATTTTTTGGCGAACTTGGATTGAGCCGAACTTAGAGCCATTGGAAACTAGATTTTTAGACTAATCCACTGACATATACCTTAAATAGTATCGACTCAGTATAAGAGAAAAAAAATCTGGGCCACTATGACTTGTTCGAAAGCAGACTGCAATATAGAATTTTCGCACAGTATATAGTACATTGGTCATAACTTTCTTCACAAAACTTGAATTGAACAAAGATTAGAGCCGCCGAAAACTAGACTTCTAAATGAATCCAATAACATGTAACTTGAAGAATATTGGCTCAATATGACATAAAAAAAATTCAAGCCTCCATGATTTCATTGAAAGTAGGGTCAAAGTTCTGCACAGTATGCAGCCTTTCTACTATATCTTTCACCATAGGGCTCAGATTATCCAAATATAGATTTGTTGGAAACTATACTTTCATATAAATCCAACAACATATAACCTAAAGAGTAGAGGCTTACTATGGAAAAGAAAATTGAAGCCGCTACAGCTTGGCTGGAAGCAGGTCGCAATCTGGAGCTTTTGCGCACTATACAATTTTTTGGTCATAACTTTCACCACACTCAGATTGAGCTAAATTTAGACTTGTTGGAAACTAGATAATCGGTCACATATATTACATATTTATTATCACATTATCATATTTATTATCTAAATAAATCATATTAATAAGTCCTATTTTTTTATAAAATACAGGCCCATTGCAAAAGGATAGGAAAGAGAAACGAGTCCAAAAGCCCATCAAATTCTAATTTAGTTTAGAATTAATTCAAAATTAGGAAATCAGGGCAGGTCATGGCAAATCAGAGAGGTTGAAAACCAATTAAAATGAATCTTCCCAAATCAAGTGGTTAAAGCTAAAGATCAAAGGCTGTTTCGTCAAATCTTGGAGCTGAAACGGAAAAACCAGCAGGAGATAAAGTCAGAACACAAAGCAAGGAGGTGTATACCCCCGGTGTGGCCACCTAGCCATACCCAGGCCGCGGAAACACAGCCAAAATCGCATTTTTGCTGCCTTGTTAAGTTTGTTGGGGAGCGTTTGCTCCCTCTATCTTCGTATGCCCTCCTCCGTTTAGTTTTTTCCTATAAATACTGTATTTTTCAGAAAAAAAGGGAGAAAAAATTAGTTTAAGTTTTTCTCTTTATTTTTAAGGTTTAGGCTCTTTGTTAGATTGTATAGAAGTTGTATCTCTATTTTATAATTTGTAGTTCAGTTCAAATACCAGTGAAAGAGAGAGGAATAAAGTGATTGTAATCTGAAAATTGAAGTGACATCAATAAAGTGATCAAGCTTTCTCTTCTTCCACTCCAATTCACGAGTATGTCCTGATTTATTTACATGTATTGTTTTTCATCTTCCCTGAGTAGCTAAATTTGTTTTCAGGGCTCACTATTGTTCCTCTCTTCGATCCCTCTTTTTTTTTTAAATGGTTTTGATGTAAAGACCCAATGGAATCATATGCATGCCTAAACTAAGCCTTTCTTCTTTGAAAGTATTCTTGAAGGCACATAAGAATGAGTTTGAATTTCTAAACTTTTACTTCTTTTAAAATATCTCTTGAACTTGTTTTTATTTCATACTTAAAGTACTTGATGATTTAACATTCAATTCAAGATGATTTCTTAAAGAAAAGAGTTAACTTTTTCAAACTATCTTATTTGCTTTGCTTAAAGCTTTCTAAACTCAAGCTTAAGTTTTTGCCTATGATCAAGTTGAGGTACTAAGAATTTTAAGATAAGAACACATCGTTGAGTAGTGAGATAGTGAGCCTAGATCTTCTTCTTATATTAAAAATAATAAATCACTCTTCAAACTTTTTTTTAAAAAAAAATCACCTTTTCCAAAGCCTTCTCTAAGTCTGCAATTTTTCTTTTAATCATTTTCCTTCTCTCCATTCTCTTTTTCAATTTATAAAAAAAAAGAAAGACACCAACTCCATTCCTTGTTACATAACAAAAACATCGAAAAGCTTTTGTCGCATTTCTCCTCGTGGACACGACCCGTTAGCCCAAAGCTACACGGTAATTCTTATCACTTTCATTTTACAATCAATTTTGGCGCCGTTGCCGGGGAGGGAACGATGTAATTATTTTCTAACAAGCTTGGTGTCTTATTTCAGGAACGTCAAGATTCAGATTTAGCATTCAAATTTTGTAGGAGAAGACTTGATATTCTGTGCCCCTACTCTCGAAAATAGGAAACAGAATTTCAAGAAATTACAGTGCAAAAGTTAAAAATTTTTGTTGGACTACTAAAAACTCTATTTTGCAGGACATATCGCTTGCAAAATAAAGTTTTTATATTATTATTCTTGCTATATCTGATATTCACAATCCCTATTTTTAATCCAACTGTAATATGAGTGATTGTTAATTGTTTAAAAAACATTTAGACTTGCATTCTAGGCATTTATCTAAATTACGTTTATTTTATAATTACTGTTGAAGATAGCTGGAGAGAAAGTACGTATGCATAGCATAGTTCAAGAAACATTCTTGGGTGGTATTTGCTTTCGAATGTTACTTTTCTATATTTTGCACACTTTACACAATCAATTCTAAGGGCAAAACTCAAATCAAAATAAGGTGGGGAAGTCATTACCCTTCCTTATCCCACAAACCATCTCCAAGCACGCACAACTTAAGCTTAAGTAAAATCTAATAGACGTTGACCTTAAGAACATCTCGAACTCACTAGGAGATTATCCTAAGGGGGAAGGTATTAGAATTTGACTCCTGCCAAATTTGTCTAGGAAAGAGATTGAGGGGCGAAACCCCGAAGGCAGGTGATTTGGCTTAATTAGGCCCGTCGCTTTTGCGCGGATACCTCCCACCAATCTTGCCCTGACCTGACCGATTAGCTTGTGATCAAAAGTCTGCATTATATCTCCTGTGGACAATCAACCATTAGGAGTTATCTAGGTCAAGGTTACCTTAAACTAGGCTTGGTTGTTTTCTCTTGTTGATTATTGGTGAACTTGTTTGTGATTGTCTTTGCGTATGCAAGTATGGTTAAGAGACCCTAATTCATCTAGGTTGACTAGAAACACATAACCACCCAAGTTTGAACCAAGACCAAATCCGGTTATGGCTCAACCGATATCTTTACAAGATAGGTTCTATCCCATTAGAACCTCACTTCCATCTTGCATCTAACTTCCGTCGGTTGGCAAATACAATTTGAGCTCAAGCCTCAGTTCATTAACACACTCCCTAAGTTTCATGGCTTAGAGTTCGAAGATGCTTATTTCTTCATAAGAGAATTTGAGGAAGTATGTCTAATGATGAAAATCCCACACCTTATAGATGATGCTATTAGGTTAAGATTTGTCCCTTTTGCTCTTAAGGACTTAGCCAAGAAATGGCTTTACAGCTTAGCGGCCGACTCTATCACATCTTGGGATGGTTTCATCATAGTCTTCTTGAAAAAATTCTATCCAATTCACAAGACCGCTCCCGTTAGGAAAAACGTTATGCAGTTCAAGGAAGAACCTAGTGAACTGTTTTGGAGGTATTTTTAACGCTTCAAAGACCTTTTTGTCTAATGTCCTCATCATGGAATAGAGAAATGGCAATAATACCAAATTTTTATGACGGTTTAGACTATTCTACGAAGACCCTCTTAGAAAGCAAGTGCCAGGGGGATTCTTGCAGAAGGATGAGAATGAAGGGTGGAATTATATGAGAGTCTAGCTGAAAAGACCATCCAATAAGAACGTACTAGTGAAACCTCGAGGAACTCAAACTCCATCTCTTCAAAAGGAGGTCTCCATTCTATTGAATCATCCATAGCTAACGAGGCTAAGTTAGCTAACCTAACGAGTAGATTAGATGCTTTAGAAACTAAGGAACTAAGTCCAGTCAATCAAGTCAGCTCTAACCAATTTTCAACTTCGGGTTGTACTTATTGTCAAGCCATAAATCATGTGTTTGAGGAGTGTCCTGTGTTTCAAGCTCAACAACACTTTCTAGAACAGATGAATGCGGGTTATTCAAGGCCGAACAATAATCCTTATACACCAACGTACAATCCTGACTGGAGAAATCACCTGAATTT
>JAVJIF010003349.1:0-127681 GCA_038442645.1 Agave tequilana | reverse complement strand
AAAGTACCAGCTTGTGATGGAGACTTTCCGCCACAAGCGATCGGACAATTGGTCCACGCCACAACAAAATTAGGGAGTGGGGTGTGTGTGTGATAAAATAATAACACAAAAAAGAGAGACAAGTTTTTACTTGAAAATCCTTAATCAGAAAAAATCATAGGGAGGAGAATCCACTATAATTCGCAGGTTACAAGAATTACATAAATTTTTTGCCAGAGTCTCAGTGTCGGGCTTAACTGAAAGAAACAAATATCCAAAAAGTCCTCTATCTTGTTGGAGGAGAAGATATATATACTTGACTGATCTGTGCCCGAAAGCGGATGGTAAAGGCGTGATCCTCATAACGCATGATCTACACGTGTTGATTTGTTGTAACAGTCGTGATTACTGGTGTATGATTGTGAGATTGTATGCAGGAAAATCCGCCTGTCTATAACTACTCATGCTGGAGGGCGTTACATGTTATAACGTGTGGGGAAATTAGGTATTGTCGGCGGAGATCATGGATGACATGTTGTTGTGGTTGTCTTGTGTGGAATTGTAGTCTTCGGAACGGAAGGAACTCCGGGTTTACTTGGAGCATCAGAGTTATGGGAAGAGTGACTTCACTATTGACCGAATTGATCCTTGGAGGATATAGAGTGACTGAGTCTCTGGTTGTTTGGACACGTGGTGTTATCCTGTGAGGGTCAATTTTGACCACTACAAGAACCTTGCTTAACCACTTGTGATTCATCACTATAAGCAGGAATCACATTTACTTGTACTGTTCTAATAACCAAGAGTGTAAATTCTGAGCTGGTACTCACTGTTTACAGAAGAAAATTTCAATAGTACTTGCAGTATTCTTTTTCTCAAAATCATTTGGAGATTTTTTTTTTTTACATTATATTACCTCGCTTGTAGACTGACAAGTAGGCATACAGAACAAATGTGATCATGTATTATAGTATTATAGTGTCTGGATTTGTGTTGAGGAGACTTTGATTAGCACTGAGTGTCTATATTGAGTATAGTCTACCTCTAATTGTGATTTATTCATCTAGGAGAAGGTTCACAAAGGAAGCAGATCTCTGCCCTTCATAGAATTTTGCTGAAAGAGATGGTGGATCCATTAACTCACCTTTAACATTTTAACTGCTATACTGGGATGACAAGCGTCTGTTGGATATATACATAGTTATCTCTTACATGTAGTGGAAATGCTGCCTTTCCCACAATATGCCATCAAAATCCGGGAATTGCAGGGAGTTTGGTCTGGAAGATCTGTTTTGTATTCTAATGTCCAAATTTGTTAACCATTTAGATCCCAGTCTCATTTGTGTCAAAGAGGCTGTTCTTGCAGATTCGAATCACCCAAAGTTCATGACAAGCAATGGTTCTTCACTTAACACCAACCTAAATATTGAATTTAATTTTCATTCATGATATCAAGGCCAAACTATGAAACTATTTAGTTAAATTTGTCTACACCAAAAGAAAATGGAAAAGGAGAAATTCTTAATATTATGAGATTTGCGTAGCTTGTACTAAATGAACTAAAGCATAAAACTTGTCTGGTGAATGTAGTATTGGTTTAGTTTAGGCCTAACTAGTTTTTTTCTATTTGGCAGCCATTATTTCTCTGGGATTTGTGATGATTCATACTTTCTCCATGGTCATTGCTTTCAGTGGGTACTCAGAGGGGAGAAAAGCTGACCAAATTTTATTCCCATCGTTCATATGATTGCCGTTGCAACGGTGAGATTCTAACCTCAAAAAATGGCATCTATGTGAAATCATTTGGTGTGGTATGGCCAAATTTCTGTTTGCCAGTATTTTTCTCATTTTGTCTGTTTTGTAGTTTTCTGCTGCTTGCTATCTGATGAGGAGGGCTAACCCATTTTTGGCATTTACCAGAAATCTTGCAAAAGATGTCTATAACCTGTAATATGAGAAGCTAAATAGCAGTTTTTTTTTGAAGTTAATAGAGCATAGAACTGAGATTCTTGAATTTTCAAAAAGGCATCTTGGCCACATTTCCATGTCCTAGATATGTCTTTGTTTATCAACCAGAATTGCTCGTCTTTCTTTTGACTCACAAATAAAGCACCACATTTTGTAATTTCTTTTCTATTTCTTTTTTGACCAGTTCCTTTGGTTCTTTCAATTGCATTTGCAGACTCTGATCAATCTGGCACCTGGAGGCTGTGTTGTTGGTGTCCCTCTCCTCTGCGTCGTAATGGCAGTAACCTTGCAGTATTGCTGGAGGATGGTTCGGCGAATATTAGCAGAGAACCAAAATAGGCAGATAGTTAGCTGGTACCATCAACAGTGCATAAAAGTCATTGCGTCCGAAGAAATGAATTTTTTCATGACATCTAGTTAAGTAAATTTTTTGTATTGAAGGTATCATTGATAACTATAAGCAAAAGGGGAATCATTTTGTTTCCATGATCCAACTTGTAGGAGAGCAGAACTGAGAATTACATATGACTTTTTGAATCCAAATATACGCGGTATTATCATCTTTTTCTTCAGTTATGTCGTCGTTCTTTAATACATAGAACATACAAATATTTTTAATTTTGTTGAATGAGGGCTTCTGGAACTAAAATCTTGTGCAATAAGAGTTTGATCTGCCAAATCCTGTGATTATTCAGTTTCTACTGTTATAATGCCACTTTTTTGAAAGGCTGCAATTTTAATTGATGTGTCTCTAACAAAGCTTAACTCTCATTGTAGTAAAATGAATTCCAACATATGCTACAATCTACAAATGCCTTCCAAGATGAGGAACAATATAGATTGTATAACTTGTAACATAATGAATTAAACTTGAATAGGACTTTGTGTGTACAACAACATCTGAACAAATAGAAACGAAAAATAGAAAGATGTACAAAATGGCAGCAATGCAACTTTCCAGGCTCAAGGAACCTAGTGTTCCTAGTGACCTTATTATCAAAATAGAAAGGAGAAAAAAAAAATTTAACTTGCACAGCATGGTATTTACATGGGGTTAATCGATACCGGGTTGATCTTTGAATTAGGAGTATAAATTTTTTCCCTGTATGTTGACCCCAGCATTGTTCACTTGAAAAAGAACTTCCAGATTTCCCTGTCTGCCAATTCAGTAACCACACGGGCGCCGAACACTCCTTCCTCGTCCACCAGGGCTTTCAGATGGCGTGCTCCACCGTTGGCACCCACAAAGCTCTTCTTTGCGGCGATATATAACACCCATATGGTGGTCTCAAGCACTGCACAGATGAAATGAATTCAGTCTCGGCCTACGTTTTGAGCCATCTGATGCATGTCATTTTCTATGACCTTGTTCATTCAGTTTAGCTCTAAAATTAGTTCAACTTCAACTATTTCGCTAAGCGACGACACAGCAATAAAAATTGAGTCAAAAATTTTGTTTTCCATGCTAGGTTATTGAAAAGTCTGAAAGAGGGCACTGAATAACAAGTTGAGCTATAGAATTATTCCAGGACCCAAAAAAAAAAAGAATAAAACCTATGGAGCAGTGGCTTTAATCTATATTAGCACCTGCAAATTGAGAGCAACATATTGATACATTCATAGGGACGAAAGCCGAGCAACTCACATAGTTCTCGATAACGACAGTAAAAGGGAAATTGAAAAATCTAAAAAGCAGTAGAGTTAAAATAAGGAAGGACTACCGATGTGATCCACTTTTTGGTTCTGTAACCTATCATCAGTTGGAAAGTTGAATGAGGGGAATGAATAGGGCAAACAATACAATTTCCGTTCCGATTGTACCAGTATTTAATTCTGCAGCAGACTGATAGCATAAAGGAAGTATGCAAAGCAATGAGGAAAGTGAGGAACTAACCTTTGTTATTAAGCTGTATAACTTCCGCAGAGAGCTCACAGAGTTAGGGATATCAGCAACTAAAATAATATCATACCCCCATCTCCCGAGTCCGTCTCATTTGCCCTCTCCCATGCACGGCTTCCAGAGAGCTTCCTCGAGCGCCTGGAGGAAGCTTCATGGCCAATACTTCCATCCTGACTGCTGCACCCATCCAGAAAGTCCTCTTCAGAGAAGCTGAGGTTCATACCACGAGGTAGCTCAGATCCATCCATCTGAATCACCGAGAGGACTGTGTGGAGCTCCTCCCACTCCCCAGCATAGAAATGAACATCAGGAGCTAACTGTTGCCGAGATGGGGTGAGGGGACTCTCTGGTTGACGGCTTTGCCTATCACGTGCCTGCTCGAGATTGGCAAGCACATTGGGCATGGTTGTGCATCTTATGGTTTCAGCATTTGGGTCCTGAAAATGCACTGTCGCTGCACCCTGTCATAGGTCGAAATAAAATTAGATTGGATATGCTTACAATTAAAAACTAAAAGGCTATGCATTTAGACGAGGAATATAACTCCGCAATTACCCAAAGACAGTTTGTAGATACATCTTACAATGCAAATAAAAGAGATTCAGGTACAAGGACATACCTTAAGGCAAGCGAAAATCCCAGGAAGACCATAACCGCAACCAAGCTGCAGTTATCATCAAAGAGTTAGTTATCCACCTGGTAAACTAAATCATTATTTGCGCTTCATGGAATTCACAGTAAATTAACATATAATCATCCTATATTCCTTTCATATCAAAGAAGAGAACATACAGTACTTATGTTCACGATTTTTATCTATTAAAGGAAAAATTTTCTGCAACTTTTATGCAGAAAATTTTATTTGGGCGTAAGATTCAATGCTCCATGTATTTGCAGCCAGGAATATACATACCGAAAAGTAAAATCAAAAGGTATGTTAAGGGAGGATCTCATTTGAAGTCAGCTGGAAGTGCACTAGCAAACACTGCACATGCTATAAACTTATTGGGGTCTGAGCCTTAAGGACACACAACACAGATAGAAGATAGTGAAACGGAACCAAAATAAGTGCTCATAACTTGTGAGTAAAGAAACAATACTGTATGAAGTAATTGGGCTTAGTATTTTCTTTAGCACTCCTTAACTGAGTAATTCTAATGACCTAATTTCCCACATAATATCACTTTTGTTAGATTTGCAAGTTTAATGTAAGATGAAGTTTGTCATGAAAGCAGATGTGACTCGGCCAAATTAACTGGCATATAGTCAATCATCTGAGAATTGTTGAAAACTAAATATAAGAGTACAAATCATGCATGCTATTATTAAATTTGGCAGACATAATATAATGTACTGTGAGCTTACAGGGTTCGAGGAATACAAGTCTGTATAAAGGTATTCTGTAAACATAGACATAATTCTCTTTATTGTGAGTTTCAAGCATAAAGGAAATGCGAGTGATGATGAACATTAAGAATATAAGCAAGGCGTTGCTGATATTTCGGATCTACAAGAAAAGGCCTATAATTAGGATATTTTACTCCCTCAATGTCCACATTGCACATGGACTCAATTATTGATATAATTAGTATGCTTCTAAGAATTTAGTCTGATCAATTACAATTCCTTTTTTATTTTTGTTCCCTTTAGCTACAAGATGATAAATATAATGCTTATGCAGCACCACAGACGTGGATCCAATCAAAGCAGCACATTATACTGTCCTCTTTAAGAAGCATAAAGTGACTATCTTGAATAATAGGCCCAATAACAGACAAGAAACAGCAGCGCTTGATAAAAACTGAGAGATTTCTAAAACTGAATTACCTCAAGTACTCGTTTGCCTCTAAAACTTAACTGCCCATCCCGTATCTCATGCTTAAGTGTATTTACAAGATCAATTGAACTTTCCCACGCTTTTAGAGACCCTGTAATACAAAAAGATAGGCCTCCAATTTTACTTATGTCATTCCAGATTATCTATACCAACCCCAAAAAGTAATAATAAGCTACCGGAAACTCACCATCAGGTTTTGAAGATATCATCTCCGAGCTGGAAAATCCAATGATATCTGCTACACTAACTCTACCCTGAAACATGAACAAAACACATCAAACATCCAAATCTAGAATCTATAGAAACTAGTGGTCACAGCACCCTTCAGCATTAGAGCAGGTCACCTACGACCATATCAAATCATAAAAGAGAATTTATGTCTTCAGTTGTTATTTCAAAGTCTTCACAGTCTAATACATATTGAATGATATGGCCTTAGTTTGAGTAATCCATTTCGGATGAGAAATGTCAGTGAATCAAGACTTGCTTGGCTTGCCTAATATAGAGTTGATGTTTGTTGACAGATCTAATTTTAGTTGATGAGAAAAATCTTAACACAGGCGAATGGGAATGTAGATTATGCAGTATATATACCTTGAAGATATTAATTCCTTGCAAATCGACATTCTCTCCGGCATACTTGTAGGGGTGAGCATTCTGCGAAATGGCGAAAAGCAAATTTATTTTCACTTGTCAAAAATTAAACACAAGCATAAGCCAAAATGTAGCCAACAAACATAAATTCTACCAAGTTTGGAAGTTAAAATTTTACTTTTGAAGGAATGATCTCGACAGCAGGTGAAGGAGATGCAAGTCCCTTTCAGAAACCATGGCAACACCATGGCCAGGCTTGTCATGGGGCAACAAGCCCGGCAAGCACTGCGCAAGGATTGACGGTGCCCGCATTGTTTTTTCAGTTATAGTCTATTGCTGAAAGCCTACCAACAACACCACAAGTAAAATAATGGATACAACAGATATAATTAATGCAGACAAACATCTAAAGAGGCCAGAATTTTCCTATAAAAGCATAGATCTTTCAAATAGAAGAATCAACTAGGTATGCCAACAAAGAAAATTCTAAAGAAATCCCATCATGAAAATCAACTGAAAATTGCACTCACTGCCCAAATGAGAACTTGTTGGAAATCCGCAAGCAAATTCTCCTAAAAAAAAGTCAGCTTTCCACAAAGGAACACCAAGTCCATGAAAACCCATCAGAATAATCAAGTAACAACATACACCTTTGCGCAGAAAAAGAGGCTTTGAGCTCCAACCCACCGACATATTTTTCTTAAAAGAACAATTTTTCCACTTAAAGAAACCAAATCCAACAAAACCCATCAAGGGAATCAAATCAAATTTTACATTTTTGTGCAGAAAACAAAACTTGGGCACTAACCCACATCAAAATCTCCTTAAAAAAAACAAGCCGCTCCATAAAACAAAATCATAAACCAGTAGCAAGGAGGAACAGAAGCCGTACTGAGATATCGAGAAGGAAGTGGGCGCTGTTCTCCAGGGAGAGGGGGAGGGAGAGTTGAGATGGGAGAATGTTGGAATTGGTCCTTAAAATCAGAGCAGAAGAAGAATTGAAGGTTCACAGAAAAAATCCTAGGCCTGAACCTAACCCTAATGACCCCTAAGGACCGCCATGACTGCCACAATTGTCAAAAAGATCACGAGAAAACAGGTGAGAAAAGAGAAGCTTCCATATTTTTGCCCTCTGCAAAGGCAAAGAGTTTTCATTTTCCTCACTCTTTTTTTTTCTTTTTCCTTTTTCACTGGAGTCATCTTTTTACACTTTTAGCCCTTAAAATATGAGTTTTGTCATATTGGTTCCCCCGTAAATTGGAAACGTTGCATATGTTAGTTTAGTGAAAGGGTAACATTTCAAAAAAAAAATTTTTTTTAAAAATAATTTGAAAAATTGACCTTCCCAAGAGTAGGACAAATTTTTGAAATAAACATAATTAAAAAAATAATTATAAAAACAATCTTATATCAAAAATATTTATAAAAACTGACCTCTTTTTTTCCACGCTGGCGCCACATCGACCGAAGGTCGATTTTGGCCGCCAGCCTAGAAGTCCGGCCTTGGCAAGGCCAGACTTCTTATTAACCAAGGCCGGACTTCTTATTAAGCACTTAAAGAAGTCCGCCTGGCAAGGCCGAACTTCTTTTGAAAGTATTTTGAAAACAGGCCTTGGTAAGGCTGGACTGCCAAGGCCGGACTTCTTTTGAAAGTATTTTGAAGACCGGCCTTGGCAAGGCCGGACTCCTACACTTGAACAAAAAAAAAAAAAAAAAAACGTTATCAAAGAGCTGGTGGTCTCTATTAGTGGGACGTTTAATCTGTTGTCCAGTTAAAAAAAAAAAAAAATCACCCTATATGAGTCCTCCTAGCTCTCTCTCTCTCTCTCTCTCTCTCTCTTCCCCCAATACTTCCCCGCACCCCCTTCTCTCTCTAAAAAAACCCTAACTCACTCGCTCAACACTCAGTGCCCCCCCCCCAACCGGCACCCAAGGTAAGCCTCCCCCCTCCCTCTCTCCCTCTCTCACCCCCGTTCCCTACCTCTCTCTCTCTCTCTCTCTCTCTCTCTCTCCTCTCTCCTCTCTCTCAATCCCCTATCTCTTTCCATCTCTCTTTCCCTTTCTCTCAGGTCCCTCTCCCTCTCTCTGAGCTCTCTCTCTTCTATTCTCTCCCTCTCTCTTTTAGTTGCAGTATTTTTAATTAATTACAATATTTTTGTGTAGAAATTATATAGTAATTGTGTAGAAATTATTTATTGTTTGTGTAAAATTGTTAGATTTATTTGTATAGCATATGTATTTAGATTAAAATTAGAGTAAATTTGATTAAATGTAGATTAAATTGTGTGTTATAATTTTTTTCTTTGTAAAATTATTTGTAAAAATTGTAAAATTGTTGTTTGTGAATTCATTAAATTTTAGAATCTCGAGTAAATTAATAATCCTTTGTTTCATCCATTAGGTTCAATGTCTAATGATCATGTCCCTCTTCTTTGTTGGTTTAATGATAAACTTATAATAGATATGGATAATAAACCAAGCTGCGTCAATGAAATGGTAAAACCCATGCTTGTTAGAAAATCATTTTCAAAGTGTGATTGGTAGAAAAAATTCATCGAATTATCAAACTTAATCCAAGCGAGTATCAACTTCACTTGACAAGCAAGTGAAAAGTATCACACGGGAATTATCAAGCAGTAGGGATATCAGATGATGATGACTGTCATGCTATGCTTGAATTGTGTTCGTTCGATCACATCATAGAATTTACTTGGAAAAGATATTGTATTCCATCCAGAACCTAAAGATCATGGACATTTCACACGTATGCTCGATTTGGATAATGAATCAACAGGCTTCATGTCACTAGTTTATAACACGTAAGTGTCCGTGAAACTTATTATAGTATATATAACTCTTTCTTCTAAGTGTTTAACTGAAATCACCTAGAGGGGGGTGAATAGGTGACTAGCTAATCTAATGATGAATTAATGCAGAATTAAAACTATTTATGCAAACTAAAAATTTTTAAGCTAAACACACAAGGTATAACCTAAGAGTGTAGCCGAATTCCCGGTGAAGGGCTCTGGACTATCTTAAGATTCCTCTAGATAAGAGTTGAGGCGCCGCTATGGCTCTCTTGGTTGAATACAAGTGTGAGCAAACAAACCCAAGCATATAATCAATAGAGCACAAATATATCAAGCATATAAAGATGAAAGCAATTTAAGCATGCAAGATATAAACACAAGTGAAAGATAGAGAAAAAGCAATCGCAAACACGGGAGATTAGTTTCGAGGTTCGAGCACCTTTGCTCTACGTCCCCGCCTTCAACACTATGAAGGATTTCCACTAGAATCGATCCCATCGGATCACTAGGTGCCGCAACACCTATAAGGAGTTCACACTAGAACTCTTAGACTCACTAGTCCCTCTCTTGTTCCCGCAAGAACTACACACTGCAAGCACACTAGCTTGCTGAGGCCGCACCTCTACACCGAGCTCTCACTAGAACTCGAAACAATGCGAACCTGCAAGTCTGCCTCCTCAAAACAGGAATGAACACTTTGGTGATCTAAACACTTTGATCACCTAAAATCACTCTCACAATAACTCTCCTATAGGATTAATATAGTAATGGAAAGCTCAAGTATGTGTGAGAAAACTTGGATGGATTGTGGTGAAAAACTCAAGAAAACTCTTTTGAAAATACTCTTGATAAACTCTCCTTTTGATATGGAAATATTGGCTCTTAAACAAGTGGAGATAAACACTAAAAGATGTACAAAAACTAACTTAAAAACCTACTTCAAATCTTGTATAAAACAGTCCAAGAGAAGCCCCTTTTATAGGCTTCAAAAATGTGGCCGTTGGAGGCCAACTCAGCAGTCTGGACTCTGGCGGTCGACCGCCCGGTCGACCGGCCAACGGTCAGATTTCTGACCGTTGTGCCAGCAGTCGACCGGCCGGTCGACCATGGCCTGGATACAGAGAGCAGTAACTCTCTGCTAGTCGACCGCCCGGTCGACCGGGGCCATTTCCAGATAGCAGAGCTCTCTGGCGGTCGACCGGGTCGGTCGACTGGCCCTCCAGCCAAACAAGCCGTGCACGTTTGTGCACGTCGGTCGACCGACCTCTGGCACGGTCGACCGTGCGGTCGATCGGCAGAAGGCCAAAAACAGGTTTTTAGGGATTTAAAAATCGGTCTTTTTCCTTTAATAAAATCCCATAAATTCTCATAAATTCTACAAAAATAAGTTCAGTGATATACTTTGATATACAAATATGTTTGAGTAAAAATCAAAATATGTTACAAACATTTTGAACTATTTTTGTAATATTTTTGTCCTTAAATAAAAACCTGTATTTTTTTCAAAACAATTTTTTCAAAATTTTCCAAATACAAAAAACAAGATATTCTAAACACTTTTAAAGCTTAGTGTGTATGGATATGATCCACTACACATATATGATGAAATATGTATGTTTTTGATATTAAGCTCTAAAATAAGTTTTGATAAAACACATGCATATTTTGAAGTTTAAAAATCAAACCGGTATTTTTCTAAAACAAAAACTCTTTCATGAAAACACATATAAATCTTATGTGTGAGTGTATATGAACTTGAGCAATCCACCAACTAATCTATCCTTTACATTTTATTTAAAAATAAAATCTTACTACAAACAAACCTAGACAGAAGTCTTCTCTTGAAGGTCTTCTTCTTCTTCTTGACTTGACCCAAACCTTGATCCAATGAGCTAGACTCCTCTTGAGTACTTGATGCAATCTTGATGCGCGAGCTCTTGAATCGACACGTGCTAGCTCAAAAACTTGACTTTAAATCCTTTGTTGAAGCTAAACACCAACTAAGATCTTGATCAAATATCTGAGACTAATTTAAATACAAGATCATTAGTACTATAACTACATGAGTTAATCATCATCAAAACTAGAGCGATGGGCCTTTGGGCCAACAATCTCCCCCTTTTGATGATGACAAAACTCATGGAGTTATATATGCATGGATTAAAGTCAAGCTCCATAGATGCTTCTCTTTAACTCATGCATAACAATAAACAAATAGATATTACAATGAAGTGCATAAAACTAAACAAATATGTATGCATAAACAAGGTGAGAGAAAATATGTATAAACCAAAAAGTCTTTTCTCCAAAACCTTCTCCCCCTTTTTGTATAAACTTTCAAAATCATTCTCCTCCTTTTTGTATAAACAAAAACTCAAATTGTAAATATGCATATATAAACTCAAAATCATAATATGCATATATTCAAAATTATTCTCCCCCCTTTGTCAATCATCAATAAAGGGGTGAAAAACAAATCAACAATAAGAATATATATGCGATATACATTCATGAAGAGGAAGACGGTAAGTTAGCTTCCCTGCATACATGCATTACATGAAGAAGGGATGACAAAACCCGAACTCACATAAAGCATAATATACAATGCATAAGTGAAGATTTTAAGCTCCCCCTACACACGTGTATCACATAAAGAAGAGATGTCAAGCTCCTCAATACAAGATACACTCAACATGAATCTAAATATAGAATAGATGTTAAGCTCCCCTTGCATATAGGCAATACAAATCAAAACATTTTTAATCATCACTTTAAAGACAAATTTTGAATTTTCTTAAATCATAATTTTGAAATATCACTTGCAAATAAACAAGTATTAGGATATCACAAGATTTTTGATACCAAATGAAATTGAAAATTTGATACCAATTGAAATTGAAACATTTGTAAATTGTGATACCAAAGAAAGTAAAATATTTTATATTTAGATACCAATTGAAATATATGGTAAATTTTGATACCAAATAAAAGGTAAAACATTTTTGATACCAATATGAAATCGAAACTGAATTGAAACCGAAACATATAGATACCAACTGAAATATATTATACATTTTGATATCAATTAAAAGGTAAAATATGAAGTATATTGATACCAATTGAAATACAATAGAAAATAATGCATAAGCTCATTAAAATACCAATTGAGATACCAATTGAAAATAAGATTTAAGTCAAGCTTAGCATAAACATAATTTGTGCTTTAAACATGTAAAGTTTATAAATCAAGCACAATCAAATCATATATATGTATGAAAAATGAAAATACTAAATGAAATTGATATTATTTGTAATTTGAAGCATACATATATAAGAAAACAAATATGAGTATACAAAAATATAATTTCATGTAGTTTGTGTATATAACTCATACCTAACCACCCTATTCATGCATATGATAAAAGGATTTTCAATAAGGCATATAAGGCATGGTCGCCCATCTGTCCGTCCTTAAAGGATTGGTAGGGGTTTTCAAAAATAAGAGTTTGAAAATATTTTGCAAAAATTTGGAAACTCTACCAATTGAAGAAGAATAAATAACTAGTTTAAAGTAATTTTTGAAAAACTAGTTAAAGATCCTTCAAACATAAAACCAATCATATATATCTCATGAACATACGAAATACATAAGTGTTGACACTCGAAATCTATAAAGCTCAAAAATTCTCATGACGACAATGTCATGAGTAAACAAATGAAGTGTGAGTGTACAAGAATCATGTAAATAGCATTTTTATGAAAATAATCAATGAGGCTCATGAATTTCCTTTTATTAAAAAAACATGAAAATCATAAAAATTTATTTTTATTAAAAACAAACTTCAAGGCATATGTATGTTCTATCAAAATTAAAAAATACATACATATTCTAAACACAAAAAAATCTATGATATAATTTGCATGAAGGCAAGAGACTCAAGGGTATACAGTATATTTATTAGTTTTTGAACAAGAATTACATATACATGAAGCAAAACATGCACAAAAATAGGCAAAACAAGTGTAAATGAAGTAATCATCAAAACTAGGCTATACATATACATGAAATGAGTACAAATGAGCAATGAAGTACAAACATATAAGAATCAAATGTTGCTCACTATTTGTACAAATATGACACAAGTTTTAATGAAAGCTACATCTAAACAAGCATTCACCTCATGAAGCATAAATACAAAACATGAACATGCTAAAAATCATTAATGTAAAAGCATGTAAATAAAATAGAAGTTTAGACATAGTTACCAAAACTATTAGGGCATATCTCTATATCTCCAAACATGGTGGTCTTCCCACTAAAACTACCTTGATAGCGGTGCATCAATTTTGTATGTCCATCTAGCCCATGCATCCACCACCAAGGCACCAAACCTCTCACGTCATGTGAGAGCCCACACCTACACCAATACAAGAGGTGAGGACTTTGGTACCCATTTTCTTTTGGGTCCATGGGGTTAGCTTTGTTTGGAATCCAAGTATTTTTATTAGCAAAATTAATATGGTTCATCTTATCATAACAAAACTTTACTAATTGGCCTTTGTGGCCACAATGTGTACACTTATACACACTAGAATGCACATGAGAGTGAGTGTGATCATGATGGGCAAAATGTGCATATGTGTGCCGTAGGTGATGTGCATGAACATGTGGAGCTTGTTTCTTTTGAAACAAGGTTTCCAATCTATTATGATTGAATGCACAATTACTCAAAGTTGACCTCAAACAATCTATTTTATTTTTCAGAAATTTAATCTCATTTTTTATCAATGGTGAAAAACATGGTGAGAATGAGAATCAACAATCTTGTTCTTTTAGAAACATTTTCCTTTTCTTTTGAAACAATTTTTCTTTTTAAAGAGTTGTTTTCTTCCAATGCACTTTCCTTTTCTTTTTCCACCAAAATAATCTTATTTTTCAAAGAAGTATTTCCTTCACAAAGATCATTCAATTTAGAAGTCAAGAAAATATTATCCTTTTTCAACATATCATTTTCTTTTGAAATGCATTCCAATTTATTTTGAAAAGAATCTTTTTCGTTTAAAAAGAAATCAAATTTATTTTTCATTTTCTTATTTTTCTTTTTAAGCAACTCATATTTTTCAAGAAGTTGTTGACAAAAAGATTCAAGCTCATCATAAAACATGTCAACATCCTCATCAAGCTCGGATTCAAAATTTACCTCAAGGGGGTTATCCCCTTGGACCATGTAGCATAAGTTAGAAGCATCACTTCTATCATCCGAGCCGCTCCCCGCCTAATGTTGCTTTTGTTCGCCAAGGGAGACTAAAGTATTCCATACTATAAAAGCTGAATCAAAGTTAGAAACCCTAGATAAATATTCATCATTTAAGGTAGACTTTAAAGCATGGATGGCTTTTCTATTAGCCTCTAGATGTTTGCCATTTAAACAATATGCATCTTTAATGGTGGCAAAATAAACATAAATCCCTAAGGCCTTGAGGTACATTGACATCTTAACTTTCCAAGTTTGGATGTTAAGAATATCAAAAATAGGAGGTGACATGAAGTCCATGTGTGTGTATAAATATTGTGATTAGCTACAAATGAAGATCTTTAACTCTAGATTGTAAGACCTAAATCAAGAACACCAAGCTCTGATACCAATTGAAATCACCTAGAGGGGGTGGATAGGTGACTAGCTAATCTAATGGTGAATTAATGCGGAATTAAAACTATTTATGCAAACTAAAAATTCTTAAGCTAAACACACAAGGTATAACCTAAGAGTGTAGCCGAATTCCCGGTGAAAGGCTCCGGACTATCTCCTCAAGATTCCTCTAGATAAGAGTTGAGGTGCCGTTATGGCTCTCTTGGTTGAATACAAGTGTGAGTAAATAAACCCAAGCATATAATCAATAGAGCACAAATATATCAAGCATATAAAGATGAAAGCAATTTAAGCATGCAAGATATAAACACAAGTGAGAGATAAAGAAAGAGCAATCGCAAATACGAGAGATTTGTTTCAAGATTCGAGCACCCTTGCTCTACGTCTCCGCCTTCAACACTATGAAGGATTTTCACTAGAATCGATCTTATTGGATCACTCGGTGTCGTAACACCTATAAGGAGTTCACACTAGAACTCTTAGACTCACTAGTCCCTCTCTTGTTCCCGCAAGAACTACACACCGCAAGCACACTAGCTTGCCGAGGCCGCACCTCTACACCGAGCTCTCACTAGAACTCGAAACAATGCGAACCCGCAAGTCCGCCTCCTCAAATCAGGAATGAACACTTTGGTGATCTAAACACTTTGATCACCTAAAATCACTCTCACAACAACTTTCCTATAGGATTGATATAGCAATGAAAAGCTCAAGTATGTGTGAGAAAAAATTGGATGGATTGTGGTGAAAAACTCAAGAAAACTCTTTTGAAAACACTCTTGATAAACTCTCCTTTTGATATGAAAATATTGGCTCTCAAACAAGTGGAGATAAACACTAAAAGATGTATGAAAAACTAGCTTGAAAACTTACTTCAAATCTTGTATAAAACAGTCCAAGAGAAGCCTATTTTATAGGTTTTAAAATGTGGCCGTTGGAGGCCAACTCAGCAGTCTGGACTGCTGCGGTTGACCGCCCGGTCGACCGACCAACGGTCAGATTTCTAACCGTTGTGCCAGCGGTCGACCAGCCGGTCGACCGTGGCCTCGATTCAGAGAGCAGTAACTCTCTGCCGGTCGACTGCCCGATCGACCAGGACCATTTTCAGAGAGCAGAGCTCTCTAGCGGTCGACCGGGTCGGTCGACCGGCCCTCCAGCCAAACAAGCCATGCATGTTTGTGTATGTCGGTCGACCGCCCGGTCGACCGACCTCTGGCACGGTCGACCGACAGAAGGCCAGAACAGGTTTTTAGGGATTTAAAAATCGGTCTTTTTCCTTCAATAAAATCCCATAAATTCTCATAAATTCTACAAAAATAAGTTTAGTGATATACTTTGATATACAAACATGTTTGAGTAAAAATCAAAATATGTTACAAATATTTTGAACTATTTTTGTAATATAGAAATTTTGCCTTAAACAAAAACCTGTATTTTTTCAAAACGATTTTTCTAAAACTTTTTCAAACACAAAAACAAGATATTCTAAATACTTTTAAAGCTTAGTGTGTATAGATATGATCCACTACACATATATGATGAAATATCTATGTTTTTGACATTAAGCTCTAAAAATAAGTTTTGATAAAACACATTATATTTTGAAGCTTAAAAATCAAACCGTTATTTTTCTAAAACAAAAATTCTTTCATGAAAACGCATATAAATCTTGTGTGTGAGTGTATATGAACTTGAGCAATCCACCAACTAATCTATCATTTACATTTTATCTAAAAATAAAATCTTACTACAAACAAACCTAGACACAAGTCTTCTCTTGAAGGTCTTCTTCTTGACTTGACTTGGTCCAAACCTTGATCCTATGAGCTAGACTCCTCTTGAGTACTTGATGCAATCTTGATGCGCGAGCTCTTGAATTGACACGTGCTAGCTCTAAAACTTGACTTTAAATCCTTTGTTGAAGCTAAACACCAACTAAGATCTTGATCAAATATCTGAGACTAATTTAAACACATGATCATTAGTACTATAACTACATGAGTTAATCATCATCAAAACTAGAGCGATGAGCCTTTGGGCCAACATTAACCAACTGTAATTTTTTGACAGTTGTAACAACTTGGCGTCAAGAGATGAGATGTGTCACAATATGGAGACATAATATATGGACTTTGGATATGATATGTACGTTCAATCATATCGGTACACAATGCATGTCTCCCCTGTTCAAGCTCCACACGTTGACTCTTCGAATCCCTTTCTACTTGAAATGAATATTACACCAATGGTTAGAGATAACAATGTCATAGTAAAGCCCAAAGATGATGACGACCAATGGTTAGAGATAACAATGTCATAGTAAAGCCCAAAGATCATGACGACCCTGATGGTGATGAAAATGTGTCGCATGAGAATAGCATGCAAATGGCAGCGCAAGGTCTTGAAGATGATGGTGAAGAGGTTGAGGCTGGTTATGCCAATAATAAATATATAAAAAACCCAAAGACCCACACACAGATGAGTTAGAGGGTGATGGTTGGGTCCACTCTACATTTATGGAGAATATTAGGGCTGAATTCAACTTGTTTACTATAAGAACTGCTACCGATGACTTAAAAGTGGGAGATATTTTTGAAACAAAAATTAAATTGGTAGAAGCAATTACCGAGTGGTCCATTATGTGTGGAGTGTCATTCACGCAAGTGAATATTAACAAAACGAACTGCAAAGCAGTTTGTGCTTTTAGGATAGAGGGTGACAATACTTCTAGAGATGTGTGCTCATAGAGACTGCATGCCTCTGTTCCAAAGAATTCATGTGAATACTTCATGATCAAAAAATATATAGGAGAGCATGCATGTAGCCAACCTACACTAAATTCTAATCACCGCAAAACAACCACATCTTTTGTGTGCAGTAAGATTCTTCCTATAAAAACAAAAAAGCTTAATATGACTCCTGATTATATTATAGATTATATTGAAATTAGATATCACATCACTATATCACACAGCAAGGCATGGAATGCTAGAACAAAGGCACTGGCGAAAATATTTGGAGATTGGGAATCCTCATATGAAATACTACCTTAATGTTTGGAGGTACTGAAATCAAGCAATCCGAGTACTATAACTGCAACATATTTCGATCATGTGTCTTATAGCATGGTTCAATTTCGTCGCATCTTTGCGCTTTTGGACCGTCCATTGAAGGTTTCACATATTGTCGACCAATTCTTAGGATTGACGACACACATTTGTATGAAAAATACAAAGGATGTCTGCTAATTGCCACATGGGTGGATGCGGATGGGGGACTGTACCCGTTGGCCTTTGTAGTTGTAAAAGGGGAAACAAAATCATCCTGGCGATGGTTCATATCTCATATTTATGAATTAATTCCCACTGTACATCAGAATAGGAGAATCACTTTTATCTCTGATCAGATTAAAGGGATACCAAATGCACTTAGACGTGGTTGGCCTTCACCACATAGTCATCGGTACTGTTTGAGACACATTAGAGCTAGCTTTCAGAAAGAATTTAAAGATAAAGTCCTGCATAATTTGTTGTGGGAGGCAGGTTGTGCAATGGATCCAGATGATTACAAAGCCAAAAGAGTGAAACTAAAGGTTGCGTGTGAAGATGCAGATACGTGGATTGAGAATAGTTTAAAAGATCAAGAACAACAATGGGCATTATCAAGAAACGGGGGACATCGATTATGCATGATGATTACAAATGCTTCAGAGAGCTTCAACGGTGTGTTGAAAGGAGCTCGCGCTTTGCCAATACAAGCATTAATTGTATGAACACTTTTCCTCTTAGTTAAAATTCTTCCAGACACGGCGTGAAGAAGCAGAGCAATGGAATACGTCGTTGACACCGAAGAATGAGACAATGTTGAGATGTCGTAAAAATATGGCATGTGGTTATTCAAGAAAAAGATTCAGTCGTGTTGAATGGGAGGTGTCAACCAGAGAAGGATAAGCTTGCACTGTTACCTTAAGAGAAGAGGAACCATATTGTATTTATAATATACCACAGCTCAAAAATTGCCATGTGCACATGTTATTGCAGCATGTTCTAAGGAGAGTGGTTGTGCTAACATAAGCACTTATTCTTTATGTGCTTCATGTTATTCTGTGGATAACTATGCAAGTCTTATGCTCCAATGTTTCATCCTATCCCCGATCGTCAATTTTGACCAGAGACATCCATGGACCAAATGATCTTCCCTCCTGACATTAAAAGGATGCCAGGTCGCCCGCCTTCTGTTCGCATACGCGGTACTATGGATGGAGAACGTGAGGGTTCTAGATAAAATAAGTGCAGCAAGTGCAAGAAACTAGGCCATACAAGGCTAGATGTCCCAACCAACCGTCAATTTCATCTTCCATTGGGTTAGTATGTGTATGTTTTAGTTATATTTATACTATTGATAGTGAGCTGTTAGGGTTTGTATGTGTATAGTTTATTCACAATTTCAGTTGCTTACTATGTATGGTTTTATACTAATATTCTATTTATATTTGAACTTTATTCAGGTTTGGGACATATGGACCCAGGGCTAGTCAATTCTGATATTCTATACTTACAGGCGGAGCATCAATCCGCTCATATAGACTTGAGCTGGGTATCATTTTATTTGCATTATATTGAATATTACATTGTGTCTTTTTCTGCACGTGCTTATAACCTTTATATGAATATTATAGTTTTTTCTCACTCATTTATTTGCAAATTTGTAGGATCTTGGGATTATGAAGTTTTTGGATCATTCACGGTCACTAAAGCATTGGGAGCTTATTGATGACCGTGTTATTGATTACGTCTCACGGGCCAGGTTCTTTATTCCTTTCGGTTTACTTGGGTGAGACTTAATCGGCCATTACTTATAACTTTCATAGAGAGATGGAGGCCAGAGACATTCACGTTTCATCTTCGAGAGGGGGAAATGAGTGTGACATTACAGGATGTGGCTGTGCTTCTCGGCCTAGCATAGATGGTCCCCTTGTTACGGGCACAGATAAGAGAGATTGGTTGGATGAGTGTGTCAAATTGTTGGGCATGGTGCCTCCCCCGACGGCTATACATGGTGGACAGGTGAAGCTAACATGATTGCGGGAGCAGTTCACTGTTCCTCTGATTACAGATGTGGAGGCCTAACATCATGCACGTGCTTATATCCTACATATGATCGGCACTCAGTTATTCCCGGATTACTCTAAGAATAAGGTATATCTCAGATGGTTATCTTTATTGGAGGAATCCGATATCTGCGGTGCTATGTCGTGGGGTAGTGTTGTGCTAGCGTATCTATACAAATCTTTGTACTTGGTTTTCATGATGCAGACTTTCTTGTTTAGCGGACACAGTGAACTTTTACAAGTACTTCGAGTATTCAATTAATATATGATTATATACTATCTGTATCATATATGAAATTGATTTAACGATCACTCACATTGTTTAACCAGATACGGTGTTGGGAGAGACTCTCTGTTGGTCAGCCAACCATACTTGAGACCGTTCAGCTGCATGGCGAGCTACCACTTAGATGCAGGTAAAATTAAAAGAAATTAAATTTATACAAATATGCTTCTTTAGTTCAATAGTCTTTTATTTTAATCGTATGATGTTGTGCAGGTGGAATGTAGATAGGACTTGGGATTGAACTCCACAGAGGGACTTGTAATTTTACAGAAATGAGCTTGATATCTTAGACCAGTCAGCAGTAGTGTGGGAGCCGTACCCCGACAAGGTCCTACAGACCTTACCTCCAATTTGTCGGCATGGATCCCATATCTGAAGATCCCGGGTTTCGTTGATCTGTCTTGAGATTGTAGAGATGCATGTTCCCGATAGAGTGCTCCATCAGTTCGACCTCAATCAACATATCCCTGAGCCCATCGAGCAATTGCCAAGGGTGGAGCACAGGCGTCATAGAGATTGGGTACAGTTTCACGCGACACTTATTGACCAGTAGGCAGATCGATCAGATAGAGTACATGATCCGAGATGTTCATTGCTCGATCACTCTGAGTATATGAGGTGGTATTGGGGATCATTCGCCACTAGATTATTTGTCGATCCGCTAGCCACTTACCAGCCTGCGGGAGTATATGAGCGAGAGTTGGTAATATTTTTAACACTATTCTTATACACGTTTTTAATTGTTATATATTAATGGGTTTATATTAAAATGGATGATACAGATTGAGGGATATATCACCATGGATACTATAGTGGCGGAGGCTTTGGAGAAAGAGGGTCAGAGGGTCTCGATACTCCATAGGATACAAATTTTCATCGAGAGGATGGTAGGGAGGAGTCAGTATGCACGCCATGCATATCCGCTATGACCAATGCTTACATATACACGACATGCCAGACATCCACCAGACGAGGCGGAACCTTCTCAACCTGTTGCTAGACGTACACGACATCGGAAAAACGAGGAGGCGAGACCATCACATACACAACCGCCTCCCAGACTATAGTTGCACGTGGTCGTGGTCGAGGAACTGGACGACATGGAATTAAACATGCATTGTCCTGTTTGTATAATTAAAAACTTTATTAAATTGATATAGATATGATACATTTTGTGTATCTATATGTTGTTGACATGAGTTTGTATTGTTGATTATATTTTGTATATCGATATGTTATTGACTTGAGCTTGCGTTGTTGATTATATTTTGTGTATCAAAATGTTGTTGATTTGAGCTGATATAGTTTTAGTATGTGTTGGATTCAGTTTGAATGTGTGTTTTGAGTTTGTGAATTGATATGTTGAGTTGGATTAAAATTGTAAACCAGATATATTGGGATTGAGATGTGTTGAGATTCAATTGAGTGAGATTGAATCAAAGAATATTTTTTGTATTATCCAAAAATCTATTTTTACAAATTCTGGTGTTGTATTCAGCCACAAGTTTTGTTGTTGCTATAAACATAAGTTCAGCCTTGGCAAGGCCGCACTTTTTTGGCAAAGAGACCAACAGTCCAGCCTTGCCAAGGCCGAACTTCAGTATAGCACTCAAAAGAGTCCGGCCTTGGTAAGGCCGGACTCTATAAACACCCTAAACGCCCAAACAGAAACCTATGGATGATTTTTTTTTTTTACTTTTTGGTTAAGTGTTGGGGTCTGGCCTTGTCAAGGCCGGACTTCTAAGATTCCTTCCAAAGAAGTCCGGCCTTGCTAAGGCCGGACTTCTAAAGGAGCATTTAAAGAAGTCCATCCTTGACAAGGCCAGACTTCTTTAAACCCCCCTCCCCCGCCACGCTGGTGGCCACAATCGATCGTTGGCCGACGTGGCGCCAGCATGGAAGGGGAGAGGTCAGTTTTTGTAAATATTTTTGGTATAAGATTGTTTTTATAATTATTTTTGTTCGTCAGGGCTTGGCAACCCCAAGCGAAAAATTTATTTTTTTGAACAAGTGTTCTTTGTTTGGGGTTACCAACCCCGGTCAAAATCATTTTATTTTTCTAGCTTTTCTCTTTGTCCGGGGTTAGGAACCCCGGATAAAGAGATTAATGTATTTTTGAATTGTTTTTCTTTGTCTGGGGTTGCCAACCTTGGACAAATAAATTTTTAATTTATTTTTTTGTCTAGGGTTGGCAACTCCTAAGAAAGAAATTTAATTTTTAAAATTATTTTTATTTGTCCAGGGTTGACAACCCTGGATAATTTTTTCAGCTTTTTCTTTGTCTGGGGTTGCCAACCCCAGACATAGGACACTTGTAGAAAAATGAGTGTCTCTTAATTCTCTTATAGGAGTTGATCCCACTGTCTTACTCTATCTCACATTTACCCCCTCTCTTTTCCCTCGTGCTCTAACCTGACCCGGTCCCGACCCCTCCCGCTGCCGCTCAACCCCATTGTCTACTGCTGATTGAGCACGTCATCGGCAAGTTCCCCTCTCCCTCTCTCCCTCAATCTGCTCTTTCTCTGTGCCGCGCCAACCGCTGAGCCCCTCTCTTCGTGCCATGCATGTCGACCCCCTCTCTCTATACCACCCCGACCGTCGACAACCCCTCTATCTATCTGCCAAGCCCTATCTCCCCAATCTGCTCTCTCTATCTCGCCCCACCAACCCAACCCATACCCCGAACCTGACCCCTTCGCTTTCTCTCACTCTCTTTCCTCTCCTCCAATCCGCTCGGCCCTATTACCAAACCCGGAGCCACCGACCTCCTCACTGAAAATACACTAGAGGGGGGGGCTGAATAGGTGTACTAGCTAATCTAATGCAAGTGATGCGAAATTAAAAACTATTTATACAAACTAAAGCTACTAAGCTAAACATACAAAGTATAACACAAGAGTATAGCCGAATTTTCGGTGAAGAGCTCTAAACTATCTCCTCAAGATTCCTCTAGATTAAGAGTTGAGGTGCAACTATGGCTCTTTTGGTTGAGTACAAGTGTGAACAAATAATCCCAAGCATATATTCAATTGAGCACAAGTATGTTAAGCATATAAAGTGATAAACAATGTAAGCATGCAAGATAAATAAACACAAGTGAGAGAGAGAGCAATCACAAACACGGGAGAATGGTTTCGAGGTTCGAGTACCCTTGCTCTACGTCCCCGCCTTCAACAGCATGAAGGATTTCAACTAGAATCGATCCCACTGGATCACTCGGTGCCGCAACACCTACAACGAGTTTACACTAGAACTCTTGGACTCGCTAATCCCTCTTTTGTTCCCGCAAGAACAACACACGCAAGCACACTAGTTTGTCGAGGCTGCAGCTCTACACCGAGCTCCCACAAGAACTCATCACAACACGAACCCGCAAGTTCGCCTCCTCAAATACAAAGATGAACACTTGGTGATATATACACTTTGATCACCTAAAAACACTTCTCACAACAAAGCTCCTATAGGATGGATTTATCAATGGAAAGCTCAAGTTGGTGTGAGAAAAATAAGATAGAGTTGTGGTTAAAAACTCAAGAAATCTCTTTTGAAAACACTCTTGAAAGCTCTCCTTTTGATATGAAAGTTTTAGCCCTAAAACAAGTGGAGAAGGTAGGAAAAATTGACTTAAAACTCTCTTTAAATCTTATCTAAATAGCCCAAAAACAGGCCCCTTATATAGACTACAAAAAAACTAGTCGTTGGGGTCAAACTGTAGGTCAGAATGACCTGTCGGTCGACCGGCCGGTCGACCGGCCAACGATCATATTTTTAACCATTGAGGCCTACTGGTCGACCGCCTGGTCGACCGCGCCTAGGACATGACCTGCCGGTCGACCGCCCGTCGACCGGGGCCAGATCCAGAGAGCATAGCTCTCTGAACGGTCGACCGCCCCTCAAGCCAAAGGGCTGTGCACGTTTCTGTGCAAATCGATTGACCGCCCAATCGACCTCCTTCTATCTCCGTCAACCGGCCGGTCGACCAACAGAAGGCCAGTCAGCAAACTTTAAGGATTAAAACTTGGTTTTATATACTCTTATAAAATCTCATAATATCACTAAAAATCTACAAAAATGAGTTCTTTAAAACACTTTGAAGTATAAGTATGTGTGATAAAAAATCAACACATATTACAAACTTTTTGAACTATTTTTGTGATATAGAAATTTAACCTTAAACAAAAATCCGTATTTTTCAAAAACAATCTTCAATTTGAAAAATATTTTTTTCAAAACTTCTTCAAATACAAAAACAAGATATTTTAAACACTTTTGAAGCTTAATATGTATGGATATGTTCCAATACACATATAAGAAGAAATATCTATGTTTTTTACAATAAGCTCTAAAATAAGTTTTGATGAATACAAAACTCAAACACATGATATAGAAACATCAAATAAGTTTTCTAAACATTTGAACTAACAATGTGTATGGATGAAATCCAAAACACATATAAACTTGTTTTGATGAAATCCAATCATGAAACATAAGGATGTATACTTTAAGCCCAAAATCAAAACGGTATTTTCTAAAATCAAAACTATCTTATGAAAACACATATAAATTTTATGTGTGTGTATATGAGCTTGAGCAATCTATAACTAATCTATCATTTACATATTATCTAAAAATAAATCTTAATACTTACAAATACGACACAAGTCTTCTTGAAAATCTTCTCTTGAAAATCTTCTTCTCCTTCTTGACTTGGTCCAAACTTGATCCATGAGCTAGACTCTCCTTGAGTACTTGATGCGATCTTGATGCGCGAGCTCTTGAATTAACACGTGCTAGCTTCAAAGCTTGACTTCGAATTTTTTGTTGAAGCTAAACACCTATTAAGATCTTGATCAAATATCTGAAACTAAATAAGCACAAAATCATTAGTATTATAACTATATGAGTCAATCATTATCAAAACTAGAGTGATAGGCCTTTGGGCCAACAATCTCCCCCTTTTTGATGATGACAAAACTTATGGAGTTATATATGCATGGATTAAAGATAAGCTTCATAGAAGTTCCCCCTTAACTCATGCATAGTAATAAAAAATAAAGATATTCAATAAAGTGCATAAACTAAACAAAAACATATCAAACATATATGCATAAATACCAATATTAAGCATGCATATATAAACTTACTAAATTTTTCTCCCCCTTTTTGTCAATTCATCAACAAAGGGCCGAAAGAAAACAACCAATAAAGATGAATATGCGATATACATTCATGAAGAGGAGAGACGTAAAGTTAATTCCCCCTGCATACATGCATTACATGAAGAAGATATGACTAGACCCTAAATACCATAAAGTATAATATACAATGCATAAGCAGAGATGTTTAGCTTCTCCTACACACGTGTATCACATAAAGAAGAAAGGTTAAGCTCCTCAATGTGAGATACACTCAACATAAATCTATATGTAGAGAAAATGTGAAGCTCCCCTTGCTTATAGGCAAAACATATGATCAAATCTTAAAAGAAAATTTTGATAATGCTTAAAATAAAACTTTTAAACTTTCTTGAATCAACAAAACAAGTTTTGATACCAATAGTAAATTTTGATACCAATTGAAAGTAAAAATCAAATTTTTTGGTAAACACTAAAATCATTTTGCAATAAAGATTCCAAATTAATAATAATACCAATTTAAGATTATTGATACCAATACTAAAAATGTTATCTTATACCAAAATAAACTATTTTTCATCATAAAGAGTGGGAGTAAGATACTAATTGAAAATAAAACCTATTGAAAGATAAAACACGATTTTTCTCTCCCTTTATGAAATACTAATAAAAATAATGCATAAGTTTGTATAAGATATTAATTGAAAAATAATTAACATTATAGACTAAATCAAGCTTAGCAAGAAATACTTTGTGCTTATAAGAAAAATTTAGAGACATTGTAAAACAAGCACAATCAAATCATATATATGTATGTATGAAAATACCAATTGAAATTTGAAGCATACATATATAAGAAAACACATATGAGTATACAAAAATAAATTACATGAAGATCATGTGTATAACTCATATCTACCACCCTATTCATGCACATGTTTAAATAGATTTTCAATTTGAGCATATAAGGCATGATCACCCATCCAACCACCCTTTAGTTGGTAGGGGTTTTCAAAAATAAGAGTTTAAAAATAGTTGTAGATTGAAAACAATACCAAATAAAGAATAAATAACTAGTTTAAAGTAATTTTTGAAATACTAGTTAAAGATCCTTCAAACATGAAAATAAATCATTTATCCTATGAAGCATGCTAAATACACAAGAGTTGACACTCGAAATATATAAGGCTTATAAATGCTCATGAAAATAAAGTCATGAGAAAACAAAAGAAATGTGAGTGCACAAGTATCATGTGAATAGCATATTCATGAAAATAAGCAATAAAGCTTAAAACATCAAAGCATATGAAAATTATAGAAATTTATTTTTCATTAAAATTAAACAAACTTCAAGGTATATGTATGTTCTATCGAAACTAAAAATATACATACATATCCTAAATATAAAACGAGTCCATAATAGAATATTGCATGAAAAGCAAGTGACTCAAGGGTATACATGTATATTTATTAGTTTTAGACAAAAATCACATATACATGAAGCAAAACATGTACAAAAATAGGGAAAACAGTATAAATAAAAGAATCATCAAAACTAAGTTATATATGTACATGTACTGAGTACAAATGAGCAATGACGCACAAATATATAATAATCAAGTATAACTCACTACTTATACAAGTATAAACACAAGTTTTAATAAAAACTACATCTAAACAAGTAATCACAGCACAAAACAAACATGATCATTATGCCAAATGCACGTGTTTTAGAACTAGCATATATATAGTAGTTAAATAATAGTGAGAACACAAAATATGAATCCATATGAATCTGGGTGTATCTCAAAGACTATCTATGTATAACACATGTCTAATAACATTGCATTTAGTATAATGAACATTGAAACTAAAATATGCTAAAAATCATCAATTACAAAAGCATGTAAACTAAAATAGGAGTTTAGAGATAGTTACCAAATCATATGAACAATTCTCTATATCTCCAAACCATGATGGTCCTCCCACCAATCATCCTTAATAGTGATGCATCAATTGGTGTGTCCATCTAGCTCATCATGCATCTACCACCAAGGCACCAACCCTCTCACGTCATGTGAGAGCCCACACCTACATCAAACACAAGAGGTGAGAATTTTGGTACCCATTTCTTTTTGGGTCCACGGGGTTAGAAACAAATGGAACCCAAACATCATTATTTGTAAAATTTATAGAATTTAATCTATCAAAGCAAAATCTTGCAAGATGGCCTTTGCGACCACAATGTGTACATGTATACACTCTAGCATGCATATGAGAATGGGTGTGATCATGGTGTGCATGAGGTGTATGCCGTGTAGGATGTGCATGAACATGTGGGATTTATTTCTTGTAAAATATGGATTCAATCTACTTAAATGCACAATTGCTTAAATTTGAGCTTAAACAATCAATTTTTTTCAAAATATGAATCTCATTTTATCAAAAGAGGTTGCAACATTATTAGAATGGCAAGAATGAGAATCAACAATCTTTTTCTTTTTAAAAATGTTTTCTTTTTCTTTTAAAACAAATTTTCTTTTCAAAGAGTCATTTTCTTTCAAAACAATCTCTTTTTCTTTTTCCATCAAAGTAATTTTATTTTTTAAAGAATTATTTCCTTCACAAATATCATTTAATATTGAAGACAAGGAAATATTCTCTTTTTTCAAAAAATTTATTTTTTTTGAAATAATTTCAAATTTACTTTTAAAAGAATTTTTTCTTTCTTCAATACTTCATATTTTTCAAGAAGTTTTTGACAAAAAGATGCAAGCTCATCATAAGGCATGTCAATATCTTCTTCTAGTTCGGATTCAGAATTTGCCTCAAGGGGGTCATCCCCTTGGACCATGTAGCATATGTTGGAAGTATCACTTCCATCATCCGAGTCACTCTCCATATAGTATTGCTTTTGTTCACCTAGGGAGATAAGTGTGTTCCATACTATAAAAGCCGAATCAAAGTTAAAAACCCTAGATAAATATTCATCATTTAGGGTAAATCTTAAAGCATGAAGGGTTTTTGCATTAGCCTCTAGATGTTTGCCATTTAAACAATAGGAATTTTTAATAGTGGCAAAATAAACATGAATACCTAGGGCTTTGAGGTACATTGACATCTTAACTTTCCAAGTTTGGATGTTAAGAATATCAAACATGAGAGATGTCATGAAATCCATATGTGTGTGTAAACAAATATTGTGATTAGCTAAAAAGAGGATCTTTAACTTAAGGTTGTTAGACTCAAATCAAGAGCACTATGCTTTGAAACCAATTGAAAATACACCTAGAGGAGGGGTGAATAGGTGTACTAGCTAATCTAATTTAAATGATACGAAATTAAAAACTATTTATACAAACTAAAGCTATTAAGCTAAACACACAAAGTATAACACAAGTGTGTAGCCGAATTTTCGGTGAAGGGTTCTGGACTATCTCCTCAAGATTCCTCTAGATTAAGAGTTGAGGTACCACTATGGCTCTCTTGATTGAGTACAAGTGTGAGCAAACAATCCCAAGTATGTATTCAATTGAGCATAAGTATATCAAGCATATAAAGCGATAAACAATGTAAGCATGCAAGATAAATAAACACAAGTGAGAGAGAGACAGCAATCGCAAACACGGGAGAATTATTTCGAGATTCGAGCATCCTTGCTCTACGTCCCCGCCTTCAACACTATGAAAGATTTCCACTAGAATCGATCTCACTTGATCACTCGGTGCCGCAACACCTACAACGAGTTTATACTAGAACTCTTGGACTCGCTAGTCCCTCTCTTGTTCCCGCAAGAAGAACAACACACGCAAGCACACTAGCTTGCCGAGGCCGCACCTCTATACCGAGCTCCCACAAGAACTCGTCACAATACGAACCCGCAAGTTCGCCTCCTCAAATACAATAATGAACACTTGGTGATCTATACACTTTGATCACATAAAAACACTTCTCACAACAAAACTCCTATAGAATGGATTTAGCAATGGAAAGCTCAAGTTGGTGTGAGAAAAACAAGATAGAGTTATAGTGAAAAACTTAAGAAATCTCTTTTGAAAACACTCTTGAAAACTCTCCTTTTGATATAGAAGTTTTAGCCCTAAAACAAGTGGAGAAAAATCCTAAGAGAGGTAAGAAAAACTGGCTTTAAAACTCTCTTAAAATCTTATCTAAAACAGCCCAAAATAGCCCCCTTATATAGACTACAAAAAAACTAGTCGTTGGGGTCAAACTACAGGTCAGAATGACCTATCAGTCGGCCGGACGATCGACCGGCTAATGGTCATATTTTTTATTGTTAGGGCCTGCCGGTCGACCGCGCCCAGGGCATGACCTGCCGGCTGATCGCCCAGTCGACCGGGGCCAGATCTAGAGAGCAAAGCTCTCTGGATGGTCGACCGCCCCTCAAGCCAAAGGGTTGTGCACGTTTCTGTGCACATTGGTCGACCGCCCGGTCGACCGCCTTCGATCTCGGTCGACCGGCTGGTCGATCGACATAAGGCCAATTCAGCAAACTTTAAGGATTAAAACTTGGCTGTTGATCGGTCACATATATTGCATATATATTGTCACATTACCATGTTTATTATCTATAAATCCTATTAATAAGTCTTATTTTTCTCGATAAAGTACAGGCCTATTGCTAAAGAAAAGGGAAGAAAAATAAGCCCAAAAGCCCATCAAATTTTGATTTAGAAATCAGAAGATCAGGGCAGATCATGGTAGATCAGAGAGGTTGAAAATCGGTTAATTTGATTTTATAAAATTCCAAATTGGTTAGCTTGAGAATCACCGTAGATCAGATCAGAATTAGAGTTAAACAGCAAATCCAGCCGGACAAAAGGGAGTCAAATCCCGCGCCATAAAGCTCTCCACCAGGATGTGGCAATTTGGCCACATCCTGGCCACAAATCCGCGGCCCAAGCCGCGGATCCATGGCTTGTTGGTGGAGATAAGGGGAGCGTTTGCTCCCCTTATATCCTCACTCCTTTCCCTCTGGATTTTTGTCTATAAAAGGCAGGGTTTTGTACTGAAAAAGGAGCGAAGAGTAGGATTAGAATTCTTGTTTATTCTTTAGGGTTTTAGGAGTATTGTTAGATAGCTCTGAGAAGTTGTATCTCCTCTTTATTTTTTCAGTTTAGACCAGTAAAGAGAGAAGAGTGAAACTGAGTGTGTAATTCATCTTTGAAGTGACAATCAAAGGAGATTCAACTTGCTTGTTCAACTCGACTCAATTCGGTATGTTTATGTTTAATTTTCATTTTTCATATTTGTTTTCCTTTCATTATGAGCAGCTAAATCAATTTCTGGGCTCACTAATTAATCTCTTTTACCTCCTCTCTCTTGATGGATTTTTATGAAAGCACTCTCTTGAATCATAATAATGCCTAAAGTTAAATTTTATTCTTGAAAGCTTATGAGGATGCTCTTCTTTTAAACTTGGATTTTTAAAGCACAAATATTTTCAAATCGTTTTTATTCCATACTTGCTTCTTCGCGCTTGATGGCTTAACGTTCTATTTTTAATGTTGTGTTAAGAAAGACCTTAAGATTTAATCCAAAATCATTTTATTTGTTTTACTTGAACATTAAAAGAAACTAAAGTTTTTACTTATGATAAAAGTGATGCACCAAAATATTCTTGAGAAAAGTAAGTAGTTGAGCAGAAGATTAGTGAGCCCAGATTTGTTTCGTATATTAAAAACAACCAAACAATTTTCAACACTTTTTAAAGATCACCTTCTCCAAAGTCTTCTCTAAATTTTAAGTTTTTCTTTAAATCATTTTCCTTCTCTCCATTCTCTTTTCAACTAAAAAATGAGCACCATTCTTAGCTTTCTAAACAAAATACCAAAAAGCTTTCATTGCATTCCTTCTCGTGGACACGACCTGTTAGCCCAAAGCTAGACGGTAATTCTTATCATTTTGATTTTGCAATCAAATTTTGGCACCGTTGCCGGGGAGGGAACGATGTATTTGTTTTTTAACAAGTTTGGTGTCTTGTTTCAGGAAAGTCAAGATTCAGATTTAGCACTCAAGCTTTACAGGAGAAGACTTGCTATTCTATGCCCTACTCTCGAAAGTAGAAAACAGAATTTCAAGAAATTGCAGCGCAAGTTTGAAAATTTGTGGACTACTAATTTTTTTTTGTAGGACATACCGCTTTGCAAAAATACAGTTTTTGTGTATTATTCTTACTATATTTGATATACACACTCCCTGTTTTTAATCCAACAATAATTTGAGTGATTGTTAATTGCCTAAAAAACGTTTAGACTTGCATTCTAGGCATTTGTCTAATTACGTTTCTTTTACAATTACTGTTGAAGATAGCTGGAGACAAGGTACGTATGCATAGCATATAGTTTATGAAATATTCTTGGGTAATATTTGCTTTTGAATGTTACTTTTCTATATCTTGTACACTCTGCACAATCAATTCTAAGGGCAAAACCCAAATCAAGATAAGGTGGAAAAGTCATTACCCTTCCTTAGCCCACAAATCATCTTCAAGCACGTACAATCTAAGCCTAAGTAAAATCTGATAGACGTTGGTTTTAGGGACATCTCGAACTCACTAGGAGATTATCCTAAGGGGGAAGGTGTTAGAATTTGACTCCTGCCAAATCAGTGTTTAGGAAAGGGATTGAGGGGCGAAACCCCGAAGGCTGGTGGTTTGGCTTAATTAGGCCCGTTGCTTTTACGCGGATACCTCCCACTAATCTTGCCCTGACCTAACTGATTAGCTTGTGGTCAAAGTCTGCATTATACCTCCTGTGGACAATCAACCAGTTAGGAGTTGTCTAGGTCAAGGTTACCTTAGACTAGGCTTGGTTGTTTTCTCTTGTTGACCATTGGTGAACTTGTTTGTGATTATGTTTATGTATGCAAGTGTGGTTAAGAGACCCTAATTTATCTAGGTTGACTAGAAGCACATCACTACCCAAGTTTGAACCAAGACCTGATTCGGTTATGGCTCAACCGACATCTTTGCAGGATAGGTTCTATCCCATTAGAACATCACTTCCATCCTGCATCCAACTTCCATCGGTTGGTGAACACAACTTTAAGCTTAAGCCTCAGTTCACTAACACACTCCCTAAGTTCTATGGCTTAGAGTCCGAAGATGCTTATTTCTTCATAAGAGAATTTGAGAAAATATGCTTAATGATGAAAATCCCACGCCTTGCAGATGATGCTATTAGGTTGAGATTTGTCCCATTTGCTCTTAAGGTCTTAGCCAAGAAATGGCTCTACAGCTTAGCGGCCGGCTCTATCACATCCTGGGATGGTTTCATCAAGGTCTTCTTGAAGAAATTCTATCCAATTCATAAGACCGCTCTCGTTAAGAAAAATATCATGCAATTCAAGTAAGAACCTAATGAACCGTTTTGGAGGTACTTTGAACGCTTCAAAGACCTCCTTGTCCAATGTCCTCACCATGGAATAGAGAAATGGCGACAATGCCAAATTCTTTATGACGGTTTAGACTACTTAACCAAGACCCTTTTAGAAAGCATGTGCCAAGGGGGATTCTTGCAAAGGATGAGCATTAAGGATGTGATTTATATGAGAATCTAGCTGAAAAGACCATCCAATGGGAACCTACTAGTGAAAGCTCTAGGAATCCAAACTCCATCTCTTCAAAAGGAGGTCTCCATTCAATTGAATCATTCATAGCTAACGAGGCTAAGTTAGCTAACCTAGCGAGAAGATTAGAAGCTTTAGAAACTAAGGAACCAAGTCCAGTCAATCAAGTCAGCCCAAACCAATTTTCAACTCCGGGTTGTACTTACTGTCAGGCCATGAATCATGTGTTTGAGGAGTGTCCTGTGTTTCAAGCTCAACAACACTTTCCAGAACCGATGAATGCGACCTTTTCAAGGCCGAACAATGATCCTTACGCTCCTACGTACAATCTTGGCTGGAGAAATCACCCAAATTTCTCATGGAACCAACACAACAATGACTACCCACGGTCGAACCAGGCAAGCCACTTCCATCATCCCAATAATTCTTCCAATCATCAACCCAACTTTTCAAATTACCCTCACAATTCTCCCAACAATTTTTCAAATTATCAATAAAATTTTTCCAACCAAGCTCCACCATCTTCCTTCTAGAATCCTCAACTTGAAAGGAGAATGACTGATTTTGAGAGAAATATGAAAAGGTACATGAAGAACCAAGATTCCCTCATGCAAACAATACAGAGGCTAGAGGGTCAAATGAGCCAGTTAGCCAATCAACAACATGAGAGGCAAAAGGGTACCTTGCCCAGTCAACCTATTATGAATCCTAGAAATTCTCAACAAGCTCATTTGGTTGAGGATCAATCATTGAATTAATGTAATGTTGTTCATACATTGAGGTCAGGAAAGAAATTTGATTACCAAGTGTCAACACCACCCAATCCCAGTCAGCACATTCACACTCCAGCATCCACCTCATCTAGTCCCAATCCTTCCATATCTGATGAATCTGAAGCAGATAAGTCAACCAGTCAGGTGTACAAGCCTATAGTACCATTTCCTAATAGGCTAAAGAACAACAAACAGAATTCACCATGGATAAAATAATTGAGATCTTCAACCAAGTTAAGATAAATGTGCCACTCCTTGATGCCATCTAATAAGTCCCATCCTATGCAAAATTTCTTAAGGACATGTGCACCAAGAAGAGAAAAACTAATGTACCCAAGAAAGTCTTCTTAGTCACTAACATTAGTGAGCTACTGTCGGGTCCGATCCCTGTCAAGTACAAGGATCTGGGTTGTCCTACCATTGCCTGCACTATAGGACAACCCGAGATTAGTCACGCACTTCTTGACTTGGGAGCGAGTATCAACCTGCTTCTATTCTCAGTTTATTAACAACTCGGGTTGGGCGATCTTAGTCCAACTCGAGTCACAATCCAACTGGCTGACCGTTCAGTGAAAGTTCCAAAGGGAGAAATTAATGATGTCCTTATCTGGGTGGAGAGTTTATCTACCTAGTTGATTTCATCATTCTTGAGACACAACCTGTGTCCAATCCTAGGGCTCAAACTCCTGTTATCCTAGGGCGCCCATTCCTTACTACTGCCAATCCTATTATTAATTGTACGAATGGGTCTATGAGATTAACCTTTGGGACATGACTAGAGAAGTCAATGTCTTCAACCTAGAAAAATAACCTCATAAGATAAGAGACCAAACATTTGAGGTAAACTTTGTTGAAAATAATTGTGATGAAGAAAGTGAAGGTATAGAGAATGAGTCTCTGCTTCTTGATGAATTATTTAAGAATGAATGTGATTATCTTAATGATAAGGCATATGTCAGAGATCCTAATTTTAAAGTCCCCTTTAAAAAAAGGAATTTTGATTTGAATATCTTCACTTTCGCTGAGCCAACCAATAATATATCGCATGAGAATATAATTTAAGAACCCCTGATTGACATACTCTTTGAAAACCTCTTCGAAGAAGAACTCATATGTTTGGATGAACCAACTAGGGATATTTTGGTTAATTGCACATCTTCAGGGGAAAGTGTTGACCTAAATTTTGAGGAGATATATGGAATTGAGTTAGAATTCCTAGGCATTCATAGTGAGGAAGTTCCAACTGAGAAGTGTGGTGGAGATCAATTTTTGAATAATGAATGTAGAAATATGAGGAAGAAAAACCTAAAGAAGGTGGGACTGGGGAGGAAGAGAACTAAAATGACAAAAAAATTGGCCTCCCCACTATGCCCTATAAAGAGGACCCATTGGAATGATAGGAAGAGAGCTAGAGGGATGAGACCAAAAAAGATCTAGGTGTGGGAGAAACTTAAAGTTGTACATATTTTTGTATAATATATGTACCTCTTTTACATTTCATTTCATGCATCTATACATTTCTTTTATACATTGGGGACAATGCATGAGATAAGTACGGGGATGGCTCTAACATGACTAATATAACAAAAAAAGAGAGAGAAGAAAACAAAGATATATATATATATATATATAAAACTTTTTGAAAGGTAAGAACAATATTTTTGATATATTTTTTGTAAGAAATTAAGTCAATTTTAAGGAATAGGAAAATCATAATTAGGATTTTTTACACTTGGTCAAAATAAGATGTCTTATTTGATTTTTAGGATTAGGAAGAAAATTTGTGAAAGTAATTTAGTCTTAATCTTTACCTTAATGAAATATGCACACTTTATACACTTACACACTTAGGGTTCAAAAATAAAGACTCTTATGCCTTATAAAAGAAAATAAAAGAAAAAAATATATGTATATCTATGAAAAATAAACAAATCTAATTATTGATTAGCTAGGTGCTTTGGCCTAAGAAAGCCTTGGTATTTATGCAAAAGATAATTAGAAAAGTTTGAAATATATATATATATATATATATATATATATATATAAATCCTTTGATTAAGCTGGGCATTTGTGCCTCATGAAGTATAAGTATTCACGCCTAAAAGGGTCACATTTTATAAATAAAAATCCTTGGTTTCGTGGCCTTGTCTGCTCGAGTGTTTAAGTCCTTAGGGGTGTTTTCTCACTTGGACTGTCTAGTTTGGGTGTCACCGACTAAAAGCTCATTACATGGGCAGATTAGAAAGCCTAATGGAATTGAGGAATAATATCACAAAAAATAAATGTAAATAAGGCATAGGAGTTAATGTTAAAGAACCCTTACTCAAACTTCACGGTCACGAAGGTGCATATGACTCAGGGTAAAGTAATAGACTAGATGAAAAATACAATTTGACTCCTTACTTTAATTGATTACATGTTTTTGAATAGAGACTAAGTTTAAGAATGAAAAGTTCGATATTCCTATAACTTATAAATTACTTGAACTATTACAAATATCCTTCAAATATTTTCTTTCTTTTCAAAATGCTTTTCGAAAATACTAACATTTTTTTCTCTTTCTTTATGAATTTTGTGGGTGGAATCCACTGAAAACCGTCACGAGACAAAACTCGTCCTCTAGGGTTAACCTAGAGGTTTAACGGCTTATTGGACATGCTCAGTGCAATCAAGTGACCTGCGAAAGTGGTCTAATAATTGATTAGGATTAGTTTTGATGTTTTGCTCGAGGGCGAGTAAAAGATAAGTGTGGGGGTGTGATCGGTCACAAATATTGCATATATATTATCACATTACCATGTTTATTATCAATAAATCCTATTAATAAGTCTTATTTTTCTCTATAAAGTACATGCCCATTGCTAAAGAAAAGGGAAGAAAAACAAGCCCAAAAGCCCATCAAATTTTGATTTAATTTAGAATTAATTCGAAATCAGAAGATCAGGGCAGATCATGACAGATTAGAGAGGTTGAAAACAAGTTAATTTGATTTTATAAAATCCAAATTGGTTAGCTTGAAAATCACCGAAGATCAGTAAATCCAGCCGGACAAAAGGGAGTCAAATCCCGCGCCATAAAGATCTCCACCAGGATGTGGCCATTTGGCCACATCCTGTCCGCAGATCCGCGGCTTGTTGGTGGAGATAAGGGGAGCGTTTGCTCCCTTTATCTCCTCACTCCTTTCCCTCTGGGTTTTTGCCTATACAAGGCAGGGTTTTTGTTGACACTTAAAAAAGACAAGATTCTTATTGGCCCGAACAATGTCTAAACTTGTTGACATTTACAAAAGACAAGTGAAAGGCAAGCTGACGACCAGTTTTCACCCATCTCCGAGGGACAAGGAAGCAACTTGGACTCCACTGATCCAGCAAGCAGACAGTGAACCCGGATTGCCTCTAAACAGACCTCAGTAGGTCTAAGGTGCTAGCACTTAGCATCGCATGAGCCCAAAGGGATAGCCTCGCTTAAAAGGCTAGTATCACCCGACTTCGCCTTGAAGCCATCCAAAAGCCTCGCCAGGAAGCTAACTTATAACTTCGCCACAGAGGACTTCTAGCTCCGTCGAAGGGTTTCTTTCGGACTTCGCCAGAAACCGTCTCCAGCTCCGCTGCGAGCTCAAAGCGGGCAGCGCCGCTATTAGTCTGCCATGGTCAACCTTTGACCAATCAAATCTCCAGATGAGATCAGATCTAATCAGATCAAATCCAATTAAGGTCAAACCGGAGATCAAATTCGGCAGTTGATTGCCACAATCTCTTGACTCTCTTAAAAACGAGTAAGAGGATCAGGAGAAATCTTTCAACAATATGGAAAGGATTAAAACAAATCAAGAGGATCAACCGACCTGCCATTTCTAGCTTCGTAGAAGCTGATCCTAGCCTCGCAGTAAGGCTACTTTCCAGATTCAAACAGATCCGATTCAATCTGTTTCCATATCTTCAAGGGACGATTATACCCTTACTCTCCCTATAAATAGCCCATCAGGGGTACAAGGAGAGAGGATCAAGAAAAGGATCTCCAGAAGCTCCAGAAATAGAGCCTTTCTAAGAGGACACGCACAAGAGGACTCCACAAGCAGAGGCTTCTTCACGACGCACCGTGCGCTCTTGAATTCAGAGACTTTTAGAGAATTGCTTCTCTATTCAGGGTGCTGATACCCTAATACCTTCTTCTCAAGGAATCTCCGGAACCAGGCGAGAAGGAATTCCTAATTGAAGGCAGCTTTGAGAAGTAGCAAGAGGGTTCTACCAACCTTCTATTCTCTGGTTCCCCGAACCAGGTGAGAAGGGAATCTCATCGCTCGCATCGTCAAAGGGACAAAGTGGTCGCGCGCTGACCAGACTCCTATCGGCACACTTCTCCAGAATCTCTGAGGAGATCTACTTGTAATCTTTTTAAGAATACTTGTAATTTAGCTCTTCAAACTCTTTTTATTGTAAGTTTTTCCCTTTGCAAATCAATGAAAAACAAGATGGCGACTCCGCTGGGAAACGTATTCTCCACTGCCGAGAATCAAGTGTCGCAATGCGACGAACAGACCTTCGGGTCTAACTCTGAATTCTAAAAAGCCGGTGCAGCCAGAGCCTCTCTGGCTAAATCTTCAAGAAAAGTCTCTGCGGAGACAGAAAAGGTTCTCTGCGGACCTACTGCGGTTCTCTGGCGCAACAAGGTAGCACGCCTGCAGTCCAAGTCCAACACTTTTGAGAACCTGATCGTTCAATTCGACCAAGAAAGATTTGAAGAAGTCCTCTCTAGGAGTGGTCTAATGCTTCGAGTACGGAAGCATAGGACGGTCTCCACGGCTAAGGTTTCGGAACAGAAACCAGAAGCAGAATTCTGCCAACACCCTTCAGCCTCGCGTGTGGCTAATCAGGTTCCTTGCGAACCTAAGTATCCTCTGTCAAAGCGGATGTGGAGGCCCAAACAGAAGTCTCTGGGTGAAGCCTCAGGCGTAGCTACGCCAAAACCGCTCCTCTCTCGCGAAGAAAAAGGCAAGATGCCTGTCTGCTCCAACAATGCTGCCAGCCGCGAAGTCACGACGGCAATCATACCGTCGCCCAATTCAAGAGCAGCAACGCCTTGTGCCGGCCTCGTTCTCATGAGCGAAGCTACTGTACCACAGCGTACGCGCAGGGTTCATGGCCGCGAAGCTAGAGCCAAAGCGCTATCCAAGGCTAATCGCCTTCGCAGCAGCATAGCGGGTAAAGCACCACAGCGTGCTCCGCTCCCCAGTTCGTCAGGCGCTAAGCTCGCGCTTTGTGGCGAAGCTAGAACAGAAGCACTATGCAGTGCTAATCCCTTCTACGGGGATAAAAGGAGCAGGATGTTGTCCTATGTACGATCCAAAAGAGCCTCTGTGCTGGATTGTTTAGGCCCAAGCGGGTCTGATTTACGAGAATTGTTGAGAAATAAACAAACCTCTTCCTCCTGTTGTCAACAAGTGGGATGTCAGTTGGTGATAGTCCACTCAGTCCATTGCCGGCTAGGACCAAGCCTCGCCACTTCTCCAGGCCGACGATCAGTTTTTAATCGGCTGGTGGTACAAGCCCCGATGAGGCATCGCAAAAGGAGCATCTCGCGAGATCCACCCTCTACATCCGTCAACATGACCGGAAGAGGACGAGAGTCACGCAGGGGAAGACAAGCATCTGACACCCCCTACAGCTCCCCAGATCCAGATTACAGCCCAAGCTGAGGCGAAGTCTTGGTGCATGAAGAAGGTGTTTTTTGAAACACCAGATCTAGGGTGGCGATACCCTACAGTTATGAACAGCCTTCCTCCTCAACGGCCCTAGCCTCGCCAGAGCCCAGGAGATCACCCCAGCCATCGGATGAAGAAGACGAAGACAGTGGGTACGCCTCTTCGGCGACAGTTAGCTCAGTGCGAACAGACAGAGCATCAGTCAACATGGCTGATAACGCTAATGACGACTTTCGTCGGCGCCTGGAAGCTCAGGAGCAAACTTCCAAAACCCAGCAAGAGGCCCTAGACAATATTCAACAGATGCTTGCTCGACTCCTCAGTAATCGGAATGACAATGATGCCGGGAGCAATCACGATGAGGAGGAACATTTCAGTAATGATCAGCCAAAGACGGAGAAATCCAAAGAGGGTTCTTCCTTAGACGCCGAAGTCCTTAAAGGCCTCTAAGCTCAAATTGCATCCCTAGCTCAGAGGGATGAATTAAAGAAAGTAGGGGCAGTCCGTCCTTACCCATTGGAGTGGGGATTCGGTGCCATATCCACCGAAATTCAAACCACCAACGTTGCATACGTATGATGGTAAAAGTTCACCAAATCAGCACATCTACTACTTCTGGTCTCAGACTGGTAATGTTATAAGCAACGACGCCATCATGGCTAGGCTGTTCATTGGCACCTTAAAGGGGGTGGCATTTGACTGGTTCCGAAGTCTCCCTTCGGGCTCTATCAATTCCTGGATCGACCTGGAAACCCGGTTCCTCTCTCGTTTCTATGAGGACGATACCGAAGTGACCATGGACAAGCTCCTCTCCACCATACAGAAGAAGGGCGAATCTGTCCGTGACTACATTAAACGGTTCAGAAACCTATCCTTGATGTGCCCAGCAGGGATGCCACTACCCATGCTCTTACAGACATGTAGGCACAACTTCTTGGACAAGTAGAAGTTCGCATGGGGGCTGTCAAGGCCCACACTTGGAAAGAATTAGTCGAACAAGCTGAGATAGCCGAAAAATCGGCTAAAAAGTTCGAACCATCCACCCCTAGAGGCAAATGGGGTATGAACAGTAAAGGACGTAGCGACCTACCACAGTCTTCTCAAGCCAAAGAGAAAGAGACTATGTCTGTGAAATTGTCCGGGGACGTGCAGTCGAAGGCCAAGAAGAGCGGCTTCAACAATCAGAGCCTAAGTTCCCTCCAAAACAGTACTCCTTCAAGGACGATCAGGTGGTCACGATATTCCATCTGCTCCACAAAGGGAATAAGATGAAGCTACCAGATGCTCGGCGTCCCAATGAGATAGGACGCACAAACGATCCCAAATACTGTCTCTATCACAGGATGATTCACTATCCCACCGACAAGTGCTATGTCCTCAAAGATAGAATTCAAGCCTTGGTCGACGCCGGGGTTCTGACATTGAAGACAGAGCAGAAGAAAGTCACTGCCAATATGGTGACTCTCGAATTCGGCAGTACCCCAAAGGTCACAGTTCCTGACGGGACCTATCCAGCCCCTGCGCCACGGTTGGAAGTCAAGCATCCCTCAACTACAACTCAAAACAATAAGGCTCTTGTTCCCTTAACATTAGAGACAGGGGAAGTCATGTGGATACACCCAGACCTTGTCCAAGACGTACAGTGGGATTCAAAGAAGCCCAAGTCAAAAGGAAAATCTTGCAATGTCATCTCCATCCTGCCAGACGACGGTAATCTTACGTCAGCTTCCCTCAGTAATTCAGAAGGAGAAAAGCATGCTTGCACAACGCAGGCCGATCTACCTCAACAGAAAGACACCCGATCCGGAAAATCATACTTAAGGCAGTATGAGAAGTCTACTAACGAGATACAACAGCAAACAACGTCAGTACAAATGCCAGCATCCACTCCAATTCCAACCAAGGGAAAAGAAAAGCCTAAGGAGGTACGGTTCGACCAGGTGTTGAAGAAACCATCAGGCCAAGGGTTGGATACGCCCTTTCGTTTTGACATATTGGCCCAGCTGGCTAATATTCCAGCTCGTATTACAATACACGAGCTCCTTCGTCTCTCAAAAGAGACAAGAGAAGCACTCAGAGATGCGCTGGCTAATTCAGAGTCATTCCTGACATACATGCTAGAAATCCCTAAAGATGACGCTCAGTCTTCTTGCCCTGAATGCCATCATGTACAATCAAAGGTATCTGCTTTTACCTTTACAACAGAGGATAGTTTGGCAGATGTTCTTCGATGGAGCATCGCGAATAGGTCCTAAAAATAGAATCATTGCCAGCGTGGGGGTTGTGTTTATCTCCCCACAGAATCACGTCCTTCCTAGAGCATTCTCTCTGACGGAATCATGCTCCAACAATGTAGCGGAATATAATGCTCGGCTCATCGACCTTCAGCTCGCCCATGGAATGGGGGTACGCTACCTTGAAGCTTACGGCGATTCAAAACTGATTATCAATCAGGTTAAAGGCGAATATGAAGTTCGCCACGAAGACTTGGTGCCTTATTATCACACGGCCATCGAATTGGCTAGCCTGTTCGAAGGTTTCTACATCGGGCACATGTCTCGATCTCAGAATACTAAGGCGGACGCTCTTACTGCATTAGCAACAACACTAGCCTTGCCAGCCGACACCGAGTATCACCTCACAGTCGCAACTCGACATCTTGTATGCTCTAAGCATATGCTAAGAACTCGAGATGTCTATAATCTCTCCACCGATTTTGAGCCGAGGGATTGGCGCTTTCCTCTCATTGACTATACTTTACATGGTCTGCTGCCAGACGATCCTAAGGAAGCGGTGTCTATCAGACGAAGGTCTCTCCGTTTATACTACGATCCAACTCTGAAGACCCTTTACCGTCGTTCATATGACGGTGTCCTCCTCCGTTGCCTTCCTCATTCAGAGGCACAGGAAGTGCTTAAAGAAGTACACGACGGCATTTGCGGAGCTCATCAACCAGGTCCAAAGCTTAAAGACAAGTTGCATAGGCTTGGATACTATTGGCCAACCATGATAGCCGATGTCATCCAATACGCACGAAGGTGTAAAGCATGTCAGATTCATGCGGACTTCATACACCAGCCTTCGGAGTTGCTCCACCCGACTGTTGCTTCATGGCCATTTGAAGCATGGGGAATAGATGTCGTAGGGCCAACAGCCCCTCTTCGACAAAAGATCACCGATTTATCCTGGCAATAACCGATTACTTTTCAAAGTGGGCGGAAGCTATACCACTGGTTGAAGTCAAAACCTCTAACATGGTTAATTTCATCAAACACCATGTCATTTATCGATTTGGTGTCCCTAGGCGGATCATCCACGACAACGGTTCCTAATTCATAAGCCAAGTATTCTATCGGTTCTGCGATAAATACCGAATTCAGAATGTAGCATCGACTGCCTATAATCCCGCCGCTAATGGCTTGGCGGAAGCATTCAACAAAACGATCATCAAGCTACTCAAGAAGTTCGTCTCCTCGAATAAGCGAGATTGGGACGAAAAGCTTGGTGAATGTCTTTGGGCCTACCGAACCACGGTTCGGACACCGACAGGCAATACGCCTTTTTCCCTGGTATATGGGTGCGAAGCAGTCATCCCATTGGAAATCCAGACGCCATCATTGCGAGTCGCTCTGACCACTAAGATCACATCAGAGGACAATGATCGGTTGCGCCTCCAAGAGCTCGAAGCCCTAGATGAGAAGCGACTACAAGCTCAGCAACACATCGAGTTGTATCAAGCTCGAATTTCAAAAGCCTTCAATAAGAAGGTCAAACAGAGGGTCTTCCAGAAAGGAGACTTGGTTTTAGCCGTCAGACGACCGATGATTATGACGCATAAGACCAAAGGCAAATTTCAGCCTAAATGGGAAGGACCGTTTGTGATAGAAACAGCCTATTAGAACGGAGCATACCGCCTTATGACTTCAGATGGCGACCTACTCATGATGCCGGTCAATGGCAAGTTCTTGAAGAAGTATTATCCCTGATTAAGGATTCTTCTTATGATCAAGTTAACATTACACCTCTGATCAAGACCTTCATATCCAAAGTATATGAAAAAAGAGAGCCTCTCTCTTCCTCCAAGCGAGATCATACAACCATAAACCGGTAGGAACCTGGCCAAACACTGGTTGTCTTAAAGGAGAATCAAGGTTATGCATACATTAACCAGATAATCCAACATCCTTAACGATTAAGGATAGAGTAAAATGTTGGCCTTTAAGCCCAACATAAGTCCTCGACAACTCATCATGCTGAGGGGAATAGCATGGCTAGCCCGACTCAAACGGTAGTTGGTAAAGGCATATCAAATCCGTTGACAGCTGAGGATTTGCTAAAAATCCTAAGGGACCTGTTCCCATTTGATCCCCTCTCCAAAATCACTTACCAATTCTCATCCATAGAATGGTAGGGCCACATATACATTTTGCTGTTACGTTAACATTAAACCTATGACAGTGATTCCCTCGTTTCTCCCTGTGAAAACGAGATCTCCAAAATCACTTACCAATTCTCATCCATAGAATGGTAAGACCACATACACATTTCGCTGTTACGTTAACATTAAACCTATGACAGTGATTCCCTCGTTTCTCCCTGTGAAAACGAGATCTCCAAAATCACTTACCAATTCTCATCCATAGAATGGTAAGACCACATATACATTTCACTGTTACGTTAATATTAAACCTATGACAGTGATTCCCTCGTTTCTCCCCGTGAAAACGAGGCCTTTTCCTAAACTCCATTATAACCTTGAGCTTGGTGGCATCTCAATCGGTTATGTCATTGCGACCTCTGAGCCAGCAGACAGCAAAGTCTCAATTTTGAGCTTGTTGACATTTACAAAATACAAGTCTCAACCCCGAGCCCTGTTGACATTTACAAAAGACAGGTCTCGATACTTGTTGACATTTACAAAAGACAAGTATCACCAACCTTGAGCTTGGTGGCGTCTCAATCGGTTATGTCATTGCGACCTCTGAACCAGCAGACAGCCAAGTCTCAATTTTGAGCTTGTTGACATTTACAAAAGACAAGTCTCAACCCCGAACCCTGTTGACATTTACAAAAGACAGGTCTCGATACTTGTTGACATTTACAAAAGACAAGTATCACCAATATTGAAGCTTGGTGGCTCCTCAACCAGTTACGTCATTGCGACCTCTGAACTGACAGACTGCCAACTCTCAGTATTCAATCCAACAAAGACTATGTTCTCAAACGGCTGCAATACAATTTGGAACCGACAATTCAGAAAGTGGAACAATTTGGAGATTCGACAGGGAGTCAAAACAAAAAATTATTATTTTTATTGATTCCAAAAGGATGGGATACATGGAGGTACATATATTACGACCTACGGGCGTACATTATAAGATCTGATCTGCTCTTCAAGGGAAGCCAGCCTCGTCCTCCTATCATTAGCAGCCCGGACAAGCGCCTGCGACCTCAGCTCAGCCTCATTAAAGTTCGTCGCCTGGGCCAAACGAGCTTCGACCTCAACCAAGGTTGCCCTCTGAGCTAACTCCTGCCGCGAGAGTTCGTCACTCTGAGCCTTAAGCTGCTCAAGCCGCGTAGTCTCTTCAAGACGCACTGGTTCAGCCCTGGATAAGAGAAGATTTGCCTTCCTGATCATCTCCTTGGCCTTCCCAAATTTGTCTTCAGCGTCAAGAAGAGCACTGGTAGAGGCATCAATGACATTCCCAACCTCTGCTTGCCTTGTTTCCAAGGATTTCAAGTCAGAAGAAATAGCCTTAGCAACTTCCTGAGCAGCAAGACAGGCTTCATGCATTTGAGCGACAAGATGCGCGAGCTGCTCATTAACCGAAGACTCCAGGTCTGAGCGGCTAAGACGGCGCCATTCCTCTACGTCCCTCTCAAATTGATCTACCAAGAGTTCCAAGGCAGTGGCCTAGTGATACCCCTCAAAGTCCCGAATACTTGCAATACTACAGGAGAGGACCACCTTTAAAGTTGAGAACGACATAGTCGAACCTTTCAAGACCAGATCGATGGATCGCCCTAAGCCTTTATAAAAGCATCGACTATGTCACCTATAAAATCATTTTCAACCTCGGCCACTTCTGGTAGACGGACAGCCTCAGAAAAATCCACCAGCCTGGTTGACACCACTATGGAAGGAACGGCGGGAACACTGACGCAGCAGCATGACAGGTCATCGGTGATCTCGGCGGAATCTTCAATGAAACCAGTACACTAGCCACCGCGGAGGTAGGACTAGTGACCACCTCCTGAACAGCAGGCTCAACCCCCAGGGTTGGGGAAGTAGGGCTTGTAATCACTCTCAGCTCCACTCCTGGCAAAATTGATGGCACCTCACTCGTTGATATAGTTGGGAGTGAGGACACCTCCGGGACTACCACCCCTTCAACCTCTGTTCCTTCGGCTAGCTCAGGCCGATAAGGGGGCAGATCACCATACAGCGCGTCCAACACAGCAGCATCCGCCGCGGTCAAAGTACTCATGTCACCCCTCGACCCCTCGGGAAGATCTTCTGGTTCCCTTGAACTTGACGCACCTTGAGGCGGAACACCTGCAACAAAATTGTGTTTAGGCAAGACACAATAAATAGTAAAAGCTAAAAGGTCGGAACAATACCAAAGGATGATGTCGCCTCAAACATCTGGGCAGCCGCATCAGTCTCTACGGGCTCCATTGGAAAGTCCTTTGCGGAGTCAACACGAATGGCCGGCCCGCTTTCGCTTGCCGAATCTTCCGTGGACCACCCAAAAGAGCTTGACGCTACAGGACTTCCCTTGAAAGTCCCAGCGCCCGAAGGACCAACGTCAGCTGCGTCACCTCCGGATTCCTCCGGGGCGGCAAAATAGCCGGCCTCATCACCCTCGTGGTAAGCGAACAGAAGATCATAATGTTCCCCTTGTTCTCCGACAGCCTCAGCTCTCGGGCTCGTCACTGCCTCAGCTCCTACATCACGAAGCAGATAATAAGCGGTCCGGAACACATAGAAGATATATTACAAAGACGAAGCTGATCTTACCTAAGTCCGGAGCAACTTCACCAGTAGTTGGTCCAGCATCCGACGGTTCAACTACTAATGGGGCAAGAGGAGGAAACGCTGTAGAGGGTTCACCCTCTACAACAACCGTAGGAGCTTGGCGACGGGGCTTCTTCACCAACTGCTTCCTAAGAGACCCACCTGTCCGTTTGCGCTGAAGAGGAACGTCGGGATCCTCCTCCTCCACTTCTTCTATATGTCTTGGGGGAACTGTCCCCATCACGCCAGAACCAGCTGCAGGAGTCCCGGCACCTGTCTCCGCTTCAAAGCGAGGACTTTCTGCATCCGAGGCTTCACTGTCATCCACAGCAACGAATTCCTCCATGCCTGGAACGCGAACCCTCTTACCTTCCCTTCTCTCAGAGACCTTTCGCTTCAGCCGCTGAGAAATTAACTTCACACCAGAGCTGTTAGCCTTGAATCCAAGGGGTGTGGAGTTGGAAGTTTCATACCACTGGCAGAAGCACAGGGTCATTAGAAGATTGGGAGCCCTCAACGGCGTACGCAGCCGCGCCCCAGTACAGCCTGTAATGAAGAATCGCCAGGCACGGGCTCCATCAATGAGACTCCCCATGAAAGCCAGATTGAGATTTGGGTTGCCCACGTACAGTTGGTCATATCCAAACTGTCGAGCAAACCGACTTGGAACATAAGGCTCCAAATAGCAGGTATCCCCGCTTCTATACAATAAATGCGAGAGCCGGATGCTGACCAGCCACTCAAAAACTCCCCGGCTCAGGGACGACTGCCCCTCCCCCGCATCTTTGAACTCTTCCTCATAACCTGCATTCCGAATACGGGAAAAACAGCGGAAGAGACTATAGACGTCATAGCGACGCACTAATTTATGGGCCTCAGCCACGTAAGTCTTCTGCCATGAGCATCCTTCGAATCGGCGGAGGAGCACCATTCGAACACCTTGCGGGGGGTCCTCTCCAGCTTCAATCAAAGAAGGACAATGCAGGGCGAACCACGCCATCAAGTAAGTGTACGGCAGACCTATCCTGGGATTAGGACCATCGTGAGGCGAAGTGGCCCCCTTTCCACGCTTCGTTGCTGGCGGCCTGCAAAAAGCCTCTGTTAATGCACGAAGGCCTCTCTGGATACAGCACACCATGGCCGAAAGAAGACCCAGAGGACAACCATGAACCAAACGAACAGCGGGCAGCAAAACATTCGGATGAACGACGTCACCCGAAGAAGACGGCACCACGCACTTCTTCAGCCAGACTGTCAAGAAGCCAGCGAGCAGTGCCTTCCGGGACATCGGCCGGCGAGCCTGATGATGGAAACTCCAAAGGACATCACCCCTCTCATAGGGACCATCGTCTTCTTTCACAACTAGATCCCCTTGGAAGTGCTTTTGCATCCGGTCAAAGATGCCTTCATCAGCAACTCCACAGTGAGCCGCTTCAGGAGCGTTCTCCATATCTGGGAACAAATAATCTCCCCAGCTCTTCAAGCTACAGGAAGTTCCCTTACTGCCCCCATACATACTGGAGCAAATGTATAAGTGGCACATTAACTCCCTGTAGGTCTCAAACAAAGCGGGCTCCTGCTTCTCCAGAAGCGCCAATTCTGTCTCGCACGGGAAGTATTCTTCATATGGAAGAGACCCAAAAGGCAGAGCAGAGACTTCCCACATCTCATGCAAGGCCATACCCAATTCGCCAACAGGGGTGAAGAAAGTCCCTGAAGCTGGGCAATACAATTCAAACATGACGTAGAAACACGCCACGTTCATCTCAATACCGTAGCAGGTCGCCCTGACGGCCTCATAGAGGTTCAGCCTCTCCAGATCCTCCTCGAAATGAGCGAGGATGTATACAGTTAAATCCCTCCACCATGCCTTCGGAGGGTGAATCCAGCCTGGAGTCCTGAAGTCAGTGGCTGGGTAGTTCCCATTGACCTTGCAGAATTGGTTGCCAAAGGTCAGCGCCACCGCTGGATTTTCTCCCACTGGGATCTCTCGGGACACATTCCCAGGATGTAGACCCATTATGCAACGAGGAGGCCCCGCTCTTGCATAACCAGGAGACTGAAGCATCAATTTCCCTATGTGGACAGAGTCAGTACACCGGCTCACTTCCCACGACATCTTCCGAGCCTGCGTCGCGCATTCGAAGGAAGACAATGAAAAATGTCGCTTGTTGGACGGAAGGTAGAACTTCTCACTATCCAACTGGAAAATCCACTGCCCTTCCCCTGCCAGTAGTTGGTGATCAGGGTCTGGCGCGGTATCCCCGAACATGAAGTCGGGCTTCCCGTAAGTTCGACGGTCGATATCTTCAATGGGAGCCGTAGTTAAAATACTCCTCGTGGTGTATTGATCACCACCATGAATAAGCGTATCTCGGACAAGAGAACTCCGCTCACTAAACAGAGAAGCCTGCCCTTGAAATTGCAGGCTGATATTGCCGTCCAATCCCCTGGTCATCCCAAATAGACTGTTCAGAGGACCAGGAGTGTAGTGCACTGCAGGAACAAAGAGAAGCTATGATTAGTTCATCAGCCAAGCAGAGGCCCAAACAAAAGCACAATTTCCGTTTAAGGCATAGCTTCGCTCTCCGAGTAAAGCTAGCATAGCAATAGCTTCAACAAAGCTTAGCCTCACAGCCAAGTCCGCATTTCGCAGAAAATGTCCAAGTGTTAGCTTCGCTTCGAAAAGCTTAAGCAGAAGGCGGCACAGCCCTGAGGACTAACTTCGTCAAAAGGGCATTATGGTCAAAAATTAATCATTAGTCCTTTGCGGCCATAATTGAGAGGACAGACCCATATCCTGTTGTTCAACAGGATGAAGACAGTCTAAGGGATAGCTTCGCCTAGAAGCTTAAAGAAGAACTCTTCAGTTCTTGAATTCCCGTTCGAGAAAATGAGGGAAATGCAGGAAATGGATTCCCTAACAATAATAGATCATGCTCGATCATTCTGGATTCATCCAAAGATAGCCAAACATCGGCTTTAAAAGAGAAACAGCAGTCTCTAATCAAAATGGGGAGTCCCTTACCGACAATTGGTCGTTCGATGACCGGAGGAGGAGAATGACCCTCCGCTGCAGAAGTCGCCACTTCTTTCCCCGCTCGTCTCTTGGGCGCCATTGAAGAGCTATGGAAGCTTTCAAACTTTTTAAATGGAGAGGAAAGAGGAAGAAGAAGAGTCAAAGGTCTCTAAAAATTTCAAGTAAAAAGATTTGCTCTTTCTCAGCCCGATCGGGCTTTTATAGGCCAATCAGCGCCTGGAACGATGCCTCGAAAAGGGCACATGCCGCCGTTTCAAATTAATTTGAAACGCCGCCTAAAGCGCCTTCCCAAGAAGCGCTGCTTCAGTCACTAAGGGTTAACCTCGCCTTGAGTCAAAGTGTGGACTTCGCACAAGTTCATCAAGAACTTCGCCAAAAGGGTTGCCTTAGCCCGCTAAAGGCACAGTTCGCCGACATGCCAGTTTCGCGCGAAGCTCATTCAAAAAGGACCCTGTCCTTAACTCCGCACGAAGTTCAGCCCCGTTATAGCCAAATTCTCAATGAAGGCAGGCAAAAATCAAATGAGCAGAAAATGAACTTTCATTGATTTAAGAAGAAAGGTACATTGATACTACATCAAGGTTGTGTTTCATACAACAGATTCAGTTGCTCAACAGGATCATTTGCGCAAAAGGCACACAAGTGGTTTTATCTGCTTTCAAGCCAGACCAACTGGACACGAAAGGCCTTCCTCCTACACAAGGCCGTAACCAGAACAAATGGTGCCACCAGGACAGATGGTGTCATCTGGACAGATTGTGCCACAAGGACAGGGCCATGATCCTTCACATAATGGCAGATTTCGCCACCAGGAGGCTGGATCATCTTTGATTAAAACCGGCAATGGACTCATCGCCACCAGCAGGTTGGACCTTCTATGATGAAAGTGGACAATGGGAAGGTCAGTGATCTCACAGGTGACGTCCGCTTTCCCGAAGTGGATCATCTCGGATAAGCAACTACCAGCCTCGCTTGAAGTAGATCATCTCGGATAAGCGACTGCCAACAACCTCTGGGACACGCATCAGCTGCCCCAGTTTGTTCCTCCTGCTTAAAAGTAAAGCTTCAACTGGAGAAGCATAAGGCAACTTTTCGGTCTCTTTTATCAAGTCACAAAGTTGGCGAACATAGCTCACTGCAGTGCAAACTGAAAGAAGTTAGCAGTTAAACACAGGAGAAGCTGCAAAGGCACTAAGTCAAATTCTTTGAGGCGAAGCAATTTGCTCCAGTCAAGCATTGGTTTCAGTTAAAGCAGAGGATAGCCTCGCGTGCACATCAATGATGGGCTAGCTCAGCAAACGCCAAGTCCTAGCCTCGCCTATATGGCTAAGCCAGACTGATCCTATGGGACACAGTCTTAAACTCACCTATATGGCAAGACTGGCTCAACTTTGAAGAGACTAAGTCCCAAGTTCTGCCTGTGCAGCGGACTTAACATGCAGTGATCCTTCCGTGATCAAGTCAGAATGATAGCATCGCTGGGAAGCTATGATAAAATCCTTCTCTGCAGCTCAGTCAATTGCAAAATGAAGAACAAGGGAAATCAATCCGTGAAGTAGCTATCAAAGCTAAGTTAAGGGAGAAGAACTCCCTGAAAAATTATTGGTGAAGTCGTTGAACGATCAAGACTTACCGGTCCTTGGCCGGATAATGACCAGAGTGGGCATTCCCACTAGTTCAGAGATCTGAGTATCTCTCTCAAACAAAGAGAAGAGGAGAAGAGCAGATCACTTCTCTTCAGAGGACCTCAAGTGTCCTATTTATAGGCCCCATGGCCTGAACGCTGCCGCCTCAAGCGTGGAAGCACGAGCGCATTCAAGGCATTTATTGCGCCTTGAGAAAGGGGACGGTTTCCCTCGGAACCGTGCAAAGGAAGAAACGTCTCCCTCATAAAGGCACTCATGGTGCCTAGAAAAAAAGGGAATATCCTCCCTTGGAAACGCGCGAGGGGAGAATACCTCCCTCGATCAGTGCGAGAGAAGAAGTAATCCTTCTCGTAACCGGCCCACGGCAGTTGGCATTGGGAAAGCAACAGATGTTCCAGAGCGAACCTACCTAGCCGCGAAGCTACCCAGACGCGAATCTACATGATTCCTCGGCGAATCTACATCCTAAAGCAGGATTCAAAGCGAAGCTGAACTCAACCATCATGGCGACGTTCATACTCCACACACCACCGGTCAAAGCAGTTCAAAGTGTTTCGAAGTCTGAGCTATTGCAGACTTTCGAAAACTTTGAAGGGGTCTTGTTGACACCTAAAAACGACAAGATTCTTATTGGCTCGAACAATGTCTAAACTTGTTGACATTTACAAAAGACAAGTGACAGGCAAGATTACGACCAGTTTTCACCCATCTCCGAGGGACAAGGAAGCAACTTGGACTCCACTGATCCAGCAAGCAGACAGTGAACTCGGATTGCCTCTAAACAGACCTCAGCAGGTCTAAGGTGCTAGCACTTAGCATCGCATGAGCCCAAAGGGATAGCCTCGCTTAAAAGGCTAGTATCACCCGACTTCGCCTTGAAGCCATCCAAAAGCCTCGCCAGGAAGCTAACTTATAACTTCGCCACAGAGGACTTCTAGCTCCGCCGAAGGGTTTCTTTCGGACTTCGCCAGAAACCGTCTCCAGCTCCACTGCAAGCTCAAAGCGGGCAACGCCGCTATTGGTCTGCCATGGTCAACCTTTGACCAATCAAATCTCCAGATGAGATCAGATCTAATCAGATCAAATCCAATTAAGGTCAAACCGGAGATCAAATTCGGCAGTTGATTGCCACAATCTCTTGACTCTCTTAAAAACGAGTAAGAGGATCAGGAGAGATCTTTCAACAATATGAAAAGGATCAAAACAAATCAAGAGGATCAACCGACCTGCCATTTCTAGCTTTGTAGAAGCTGATCCTAGCCTCGCAGCAAGGCTACTTTCGAGATTCAAACAGATCCGATTCAATCTGTTTTCATATCTTCAAGGGACGATTATACCCTTGCTCTCCTTATAAATAGCCCATCAGGGGTACAAGGAGAGAGGATCGAGAAAAGGATCTCCAGAAGCTCCAGAAATAGAGCATTTTTAAGAGGACACGCACAAGAGGACTCCACAAGCAGAGGCTTCTTCACGACGCACTGTGCGCTCTTGAATTCAGAGACTTTTAGAGAATTGCTTCTCTATTCAGGGTGCTGATACCCTAATACCTTCTTCTCAAGGAATCTCCAAAACCAGGCGAGAAGAAATTTCTAATTGAAGGCAGCTTTGAGAAGTAGCAAGAGGGTTCTACCAACCTTCTATTCTCTGATTCCCCGAACCAGGCGAGAAGGGAATCTCATCGCTCGCATCGTCAAAGGGACAAAGTGATCGCGCGCTGACCAGACTCCTATCGACACACTTCTCCAGAATCTCTGAGGAGATCTACTTGTAATCTTTTTAAGAATACTTGTAATTTAGCTCCTCAAACTCTTTTTATTGTAAGTTTTCCCCTTTGCAAATCAATGGAAAACAGTTTTGTACTGAAAAAGGAGCGAAGACTAGGATTAGAATTCTTGTTTATTTTTTAGAGTTTTAGGAGTATTGTTAGATAGTTTGGAGAAGTTGTATCTCCTCTTTATTTTTTCAGTTTAGACCAGTAAAGAGAGAAGAGTGAAACTGAGTGTGAAGTGACAATCAAAGGAGATTCAACTTGCTTGTTCAACTAGACTCAATTCGGTATGTCTATGTTTAATTTTCATTTTTCGTATTTGTTTTCCTTTCATTAGGAGTAGCTAAATCATTTTCTGGGCTCACTAATTAATCTCTTCTACCTCCTCTCTCTTGATGGATTTTTATGAAAGCACTCTCTTGAATCATAATAATGCCTAAAGTTAAATTTTGTTCTTGAAAGCTTATGAGGATGCTCTTCTTATAAACTTGGACTTTCAAAGCACAAATTTTTTCAAATCGTTTTTATTCCATACTTACTTCTTCTTGCTTGATGGTTTAACATTCTATTTTTAAGGTTGTGTTAAGAAAGACCTTAAGATTTAATCTAAAATCATCTTATTTGTTTTACTTGAACTTTAAAAGAAACTAAGGTATTTACTTATGATAAAAGTAATGCACCAAAATGTTCTTGAGAAAAGTAAGTAGTTGAATAGAAGATTAGTGAGCCCAGATTTATTTCGTATATTAAAAACAACCAAACAATTTTCAACACTTGTTAAAGATCACCTTCTCCAAAGTCTTCTCTAAATTTTAAGTTTTTCTTTAAAGCACTTCCCTTCTCTCCATTCTCTTTTCAACTAAAAAACTAGCACCATTCTTAACTTTCTAAACAAAACACCGAAAAGCTTTCATCGCATTCCTCCTCATGGACCCGACCCGTTAGCCCAAAGTTAGACGGTAATTCTTATCACTTTGATTTTGCAATCAGCTTTATATACTCTTATAAAATCCCATAATATCACTAAAAATCTATAAAAATCAGTTTTTTAAAATACTTTGATGTACAAATATGTGTGATAAAAAATCAACACATATTACAAACTTTTTGAACTATTTTTATGATATAAAAATTTAACCTTAAACAAAAATCCGTATTTTCAAAAACAATCTTCAATTTAGAAAATGATTTTTTCAAAACTTCTTCAAATATAAAAACAAGATATTTTAAACACTTTTGAAGCTTAGTGTGTATAGATATGTTCTAATACACATATAAGAAGAAATATCTATGTTTTTGACAATAAGCTCAAAAATAAATTTTGACGATTACAAAACTCAAGCACATGATATAGAAACATCAAATAAGTTTTTCTAAACATTTGAACCAACAATGTGTATGGATAAAATCCAAAACACATATAAACTTGTTTTGATGAAATCCAATCATGAAACATAAGGATGTATACTTTGAAGTTCAAAGCCAAAACGGTATTTTCTAAAATCAAGACTATCTTATAAAAACACATATAAATTTTGTGTGTGTATATGAGCTTGAGCAATCCACAACTAATCTATTCTTTACATATTATCTAAAAATAAATCTTAACACTTATAAATATGACACAAGTCTTTTTGAAAATCTTCTCTTGAAAATCTTTTTCTCCTTCTTAACTTGATCCAAACTTGATCCATGAGCTAAACTCCCCTTGAGTACTTGATGCATCTTGAATCAATACGTGCTATCTTCAAAACTTGATTTCGAATCTTTTGTTGAAGCTAAACACCTACTAAAATCTTGATCAAATATCTGAAACTAAATAAGTACAAGATCATTAGTACTATAACTATATGAGTTAATCATCATCAAAACTAGAGTGATGGGCCTTTGGGCCAACACTCTCTCTCCTCTCCCCCAATCCGCTCGGCCCCATTGCCAACCCTGGAGCCACCGACCTCCTCACTTTGTCTCTCTCTACCACTGACCCCCTCGCTTTGTCGTTGTGCCTCATACTCTCATTCTCTATCTGTCGTGCCCTCTCTCCTCCAATCTGCTCTCTCTCTCTCTCTCCTCTTCTCTCAAAATTTCTTTTTAAGTTTGCACTTACATTTGTGATAATTTGAGTAACATTAGTTTTTGTGAATATGAGAATTATTTTTTTGCGTTTTGTATAATTAACATATAATTGTAATTCTAGTCATGTAGATTTAGATGGAAGGAAGGATCACTTTTGTCTCTTCCACATGTGCATCTCTTCTTCGATGACAGAGTTTATTTTGAGGTAACTGGCATTATCAATCTCAAGTTATTTTCGTTCCTTTAGTACTATTTTTTTTGATTAAATTCTAGTATCTCGAACAATTTGATATTTTTTGTTCCATTCATTAAATTAGGTACAATGTCCATCATCTTTGTTGGTTCAATAGTATACTAACAATATATAAGGATAATAACCTAACGAATGTTAATGGAATAATTTGAATCAAAAGTTAAATTGAAAGTTAGAGATATATTTGAATCAAAAGTTAAATTACTGAAAGCAACTACTGAGTGGTCCATTAAGAGTGGAGTGTTATTCACGCCTGTGAAGACCAACAGAACTTCATAATAATTTGTTCTATTATTAGAGATGATGACAATTTTTGTAGAGCTTTGTGGCCGTGGAGACTGCATGCATATGTTCCTAAGAGCTCAGGTGGATATTTCAAAATTAGATCTTATGTAGAAGATCATACACGTAGCCAACTTTCAGCCTTCACTAAGATCCAATCCCCATAAAGCAATTGAAAAGTCACCTAGAGGGGGGGGTGAATAGGTGACAATGCTAATCAAGGACAAATAAAAATTTAAAGGTACAACAATCACAAGATGAATGCTAGCAAGTAAGTATGACAATGAATATGATGAGTAAATAATAAGAGCAAGCAATATAGAGTAAGAATTTGCAAGAATGTAAACCAATCGCAAACACAAAGATATGTTATCGAGGTTCGAGCACCCAGCTCTACTCCCCGCCTTCCCCAGAAGGATTCTAGTTACTTCCACTATCACAAAGATCTCAATTACAATGGAGTACCCAACTCCACAATCTCAGTACAAGAAATTTCCTTGGTAGTCAAAAGACCACAAACTCTCTCTTTCAAATATCTCTTCCCTTACAAAGGTCCTTAGAGAATATTGAGTAGGAATGAAGCTCTTTTGTGTGTAAGGAAAAGAAATTGAAATCAGAGAAAACTTTTGAAAACCCTTCAGAAATTTGAGAGAATTTAGCTCAAAAACCAAGAACTTTGAAAGCCTTAAACTTTTGAATTTTTGCAAAGATTGTTGTTGTAACCAATCTCTCCCCAAACACCCCTATTTATAGGAGAGGGCTAGGGTTTAGGGATAAAACATATTTACTAATGTTTAGGAGGTAATTAGATCAAAATATATCCTTAAACGGATTTTTAAACACAAAAGACAAAAATAAACAGCCCTTAAAAATCTGCCCGTTACTGTTCAAACGGTCGGATCGGTCGACCGGGCCGGTCGACCGGAAGTATAAAAATTTGACCGTTACAGGCTATCGGTCGACCGGCCCGGTTGACTGATACAAACTGTGACAAAAATAAATATTCCGGTCGACCGCCCCGGTCGACCGACAGACGTGCACACGGATACGTGCAGCTGCCAGGACTTCGGTCGACTGGTCCGGTCGACCGGACCAGACTGACATAGGCTCGGTCGACCGACCCGGTCGACCGGCTCAGGTCAAAAAGCCAAAATGAAAAAGAAATAAAAGAGGATTTTGATTTTATCAAAAATACTTTTGAACAGGGATTAGTATAAAACACAAACATATATCTGTAGGCAAAATCTTGTATGCAAAATATTTTTGTATAATTTATAAGAAATTATTTTGGAATGAGCATGTGCGCAAAAACGTGTGTGATAGAGCTTCAATCCTATCCACTATTCTTTAACATACTATAAACTGAAAAACAAATTACATGAAGACTTCTTGAGCTATCTTCAAGTCTTTGAGCCATCCAATGCCTTGCTAGTGCCTTCTCTTCTATGATCCTTCCTTGATGTGCAATTTGCCTTTCTTGCTTTGTGGAACTTAGAAGTTCTTGCAATAGCTAAGCGAATGGTCTCTAAACATGGTACAAACCTGAAACTTATCTTAACAAACTTGTTAGTACCAAATAGCTCATATTTGGTTTGTCATCATCAAAACACAAAACAATTGGAGAGTGTAACCTCTTGGGCCAACAATCTCCCCCTTTTTGATGATGACAAAACAAATAGGCTATTAACAAAAATATAGGGTAGGAGAAAACTCCCCCTCAAATTATGCTATACTTAAAACACAAGAGTATGCTCTAGAAACCAATAATTGAAATGATGCACCAATTATTGAAACCAATAAAAACACAAAAATATCTCTTGATACCAAAAATACCAATACCAAAAATACAAGAATTTATTTAAAACACAAAAACTCATAAAAACAAAACAAAACAACAAAACATATAAATTCATATGGAACCAAGACCAAATGAACTTATTTTTGTCCATGTAAACTTATTCTCCCCCTTTTTGTCATACATCAAAAAGGGTTATGAAAAACATGTTTATTCAATAATACAAACATTAAGTTCTCCACAAATAAACGAAAATCTAGCAAAATCAAGAGGTTTAGTGAAAATATCGGCTAGTTGTAAATCCGTGGAAACATAATCAATATCTATATCACCTTTCTCAAAATGATCTCTAAGAAAGTGATATCTAATTTCAATGTGCTTGGTCTTACTATGTTGATTTGCATTTTTGGTCATGTGAATAGTACTAGTATTATCACAAAATATTTTTATATGATCAAAGTGCAAATCAAAATCAAGGAGAGTATGTTTCATCCAAAGGACTTGTGCACAACAAGCCCCCGCGGCAACATACTCCGCCTCGGCGGTTGAGAGAGCTACGAAATTTTGCTTCCTAGAGGACCATGAAACAAGACAATTACCAAGAAATTGACATGTCCCACTAGTACTCTTTCTATCTACTCTACAACCCGCATAATCGGCATCCGAATAACTAGTCATTGAAAAATCTATAGTTTTTGGATACCAAAGACCCATTCCAATTGTGCCCTTAATATAACGAATAATGCGTTTTACCGCAATAAGATGAGACTCTTTAGGACACGATTGAAATCTAGCACAAAGACACACACTAAACATGATATCCGGCCTACTTGCCGTCAAATATAAAAGACTTCCTATCATGCTTCTATATAATTTAATATCAACATTTTTACCTTGTTCGTCCTTATCAAGCTTGGTTGTAGTTGCCATTGGAGTGTTGCAAGTCTTTGATCCTTCAAGCCCAAACTTCTTTACTAGCTCCTTTGCGTACTTGGCTTGGTTAATGAAGGTTCCGTCTTGCAATTGCTTGATTTGGAGTCCAAGGAAGAAATTAAGCTCACCCATGGAAGACATTTCAAACTCTAGTTGCATTACCTTTTCAAAATCCTTGCACAAAAGCTCATTAGTAGATCCAAAAATTATATCATCAACATAAATTTGCACAATTAAAATATCATTTTTAACATGCTTAGTAAAGAGAGTTGTGTCTACTTTGCCTTTAATAAAATCATTTGAAATGAGAAAACTAGAAAGCCTTTCATACCAAGCTCTTGGAGCTTGTTTCAATCCATACAAAGCTTTATCAAGTTTAAAAACAAAATCGGGATGAACATGATCAATAAAACTGGGAGGTTGAGAAACATAAACTTCTTCATTAATAAAACCATTTAAAAATGCACTTTTTACATCCATTTGAAAAAGTTTAAAATTTTTAAAACATGCAAAAGCTAGTGTCATCCGTATGGCTTCAAGCCGTGCTACGGGTGCAAAGGTCTCCTCAAAGTCAATTCCCTCAACTTGAGTGTAACCTTAGGCCACTAACCTAGCTTTATTCCTAATGACATTTTCGGACTCATCCATCTTGTTTCTAAAGATCCACTTAGTACCAATTATTGGTCTATCGTGGGGCTTAGGAACAAGGTGCCAAACTTGGTTGCGCTCAAATTGATTGAGTTCCTCTTGCATGGCAAGCAACCAATATGGGTCCGTCTCGGCTTCGAGAATGCCTTTGGGTTCAAAATGAGAAATAAAAGCAAAGTTACCACATATGTCATGGAGTTTGGAGCGCGTTGTGACTCCTTTAGATGCATCACCCAAGATGAGCTCCTTAGGATGATTTGTAGCGTATCTCCAAGCTTTAGGAAGCGGTTGAGTGCTTTCCTCCTTATCCTCTTGAACTTCACCAATAGGATCTAGCTTTTCTTCTTGAGCGGGTGAGTCCTTCAAGGATAGTCTCTCCATGTCTTCACCTAGTGGTTCAATCTCTACAACATTCTCAACAACCACATTAGATTCTTCAAATTTAACATGCATGGATTCTTCAATGGTTAGTGTGGATCTATTGAAAACTCTATATGCTTTGCTAGAAGAGGAATATCCAACAAAGATAGCCTCATAAGCCTTAGCATCAAATTTACCCAAATTATCCTTAGTATTTAAAACAAAACACTTGCATCCAAAAACTTTAAAATATGCAACATTTGGTTTTCTAGAATGATACATTTCAAATGATGTTTTTGAAGAATTTTTGCATAAATAAATACGATTCGATATATAGCATGCGGTGTTTACGGCCTCGGCCCATAAATATTGAGGGAGGTCATATTCACTTATCATTGTCCTAGCCATCTCTTGAAGTGTTCTATTTTTCCTTTCTACAACTCCATTTTGTTGTGGAGTTCTAGGACAAGACATTTCATGCTTAATTCCTTTTCATCACAATAAGTCATGAAGAGTTGGTTAATAAACTCACCACCTCTATCACTTCTTATTCTCAAAATCGAAAAACCCTTTTCTTTTTCAACTCTTTTTCGAAAAATCTTAAAATGAGAAAAAGTTTGATCTTTATTTTGCAAAAAGAAAACCCAAGTAAAACGGGAGAAATCATCAACCAAAACAAATGCAAATCTACTTCCATTTAAACTTTTAGTTTTAGTTGGTCCAAAAAGATCCATATGAATTAATTCTAAAGGCCTAGTTGACATGATATCCTTGATTGGTTTAAAGGAAGACTTGGTTTGTTTCCCAAGTTGGCACGCACTACAAATGCGGTCTTTCTCAAAATCCAAGTAAGGTATACCCTTCACCAATTCCTTTGAATTAATCCTAGAGATATGGTCAAAAGATGCATGTCCTAATCTTCTATGCCAAAGCCAAGAATTTTCATCAAAAGCATTTAAGCATTTAGTAGAACAATCTAAATTAAGCATGTCAATAATATAAACATTATTATCACGAAAACCGGTAAGAATACAAACATCGGATTTAACATCAAAAATTTTGCATGAGGAATCATCAAAAACAACTTTAAGTCCACGATCACAAAGTTGGCTAATGCTAAGCAAATTATGTTTTAAACCATCTACTAAAACAACATTCTCTATAATAGGAGATGAACCAATTTGAATATTACCGATACCGATGATGGTGCCTTTGGAATCATCCCCGAAGGTGACGGAGCCACCTTCCATGTACCTTGATAGGGTTGTGAAGTTGTTGATATCCCACGTCATGTGTCTCGAACAACCACTATCAAGGTACCACCGCTCCCTACGTCTTGGAGCCTTGGTGTGTACCTACATCAAACATTTTAGGACTTGATTTTGGTACCCACATTTTCTTGGGTCCATGAGGGTTAGAGCCATTAACCCAAACAAGATTATTTGAACTATGCAATTTATCATAACAAAATTTAGCTAAATGTCCATTTTTGCCACAATATGTGCATCTATACACTCTACCATATCTAAAAGCATAGTGAGTGTGTGATTTGTGAGCATGGGCATTGTGAGCATGAAAAGTATTATTTGAAGTGTGAGCATGTGGAATTTTAGCATGAGAATCTTTAACATGAGAAGTGTGCTTTTTGGAAAACTTTTCTTCAGGTTTCTTAGTATTAAAGGCACAATCTTTTAAAACTTTTTCAAACTCATTTATTTTGGATTTAAAAGAAGAAATTTCTTTATTATCAACAATAGGAGTTTTACCCTTACAAGAAATCTTATAAGCATCAAATTCATTTTGAAATGAAACAAGATTTGAAGAAAGATCATCTTTTTCTTTCGAAACAATGGCAAGTTGATTCTTAAGAAAAGCAACTTCTTTTTGTAATTTTAAGCATTCAAGTTTCTTATTATCATAAGTTTCAGAAAGTTCTACAAATGCATGTACTAGAACTTCCTTACTTAGTTCATCATCTTCATCATCATGGGATTGAGGGGTTACCTTAGGTGTGTTTGCCATGAAACACATGTTAGCTTGATCCACCTCCTCTTCGGACTCGCTTTCCGAATCCCATGATGCTTTGTAGGCTTTCTTTTCCTCCGGCTTCTTTGGCTTGAAGGAGGAAGTCATTTTCTTCTTGAACTCCGGACAATCCGCCATGATATGTCCGGGTTTGCGGCAATTGTAGCATATGATCTTCCGCTCCTCTTTGCCTTCGAATCTTCTCCGGAAGTTGAACTTGTTCTTTCGGTACAACCTCTTGACATTTCGCACAAGTAGAGTTAGCTCCTCATCTTCTTCTTCGTCTTCATCATCGTCATCATTGGTGGATGAAGTCTTAAAGGCAATGGATTTCTTCTTTGAAGTAGTTGCCTCATCTCTTGCTTTCTTCTCCATCTCATGGGTCTTTAGGTTCCCAATGAGACTAATGATGTCCATCTCGTCCTTGTCGTTCAACTCCTTTAAGGTGGTGGCCTTGATCTCCCAAGATGGTGGAAGAGCCCGTATCACTTTGCGCACCTTTTGATCATTTGAGATGACGTCACCTAATGAAGAAAGACCATTGTAATTTTAGTGAAACGAGTAATCATACAATCAATGGATTCTTCATCAAGCATTTTGAATGATTCATATTGAGACCTCAAGAGATCTATCTTAGCTCTCTTGACTTGTGAAGTCCCTTCATGTGTGACCAATAAGTGTTGCCAAATCTCATAGGCGGATTGGCAATGAATTACCCGTGTAAGGTCATCCTCATTCAAGGCGGTTAAAAGGGAGTTTTGGGCTTTTGAGTTAGCCTCATATTTTCTAAAGTTGAAGTCGGTCCAAGTGCTCTCATCTTCATTGGGTGCTACATAGGGTTTGGTCAAAGACTTAGCCACTAAACTACCTAGTGATTGCAAAAAGATAGTCATCCTAACCTTCCAAATAGGGAAGTTGAGTCCATCAAATTTAGGTGGGGTTTTAATGTTGTCGGCCATGTTTACTAGTGTATGAATGTATGAATGGAAATGTTGATTAGCAATATTTTAAGGATCTCTCTATGGATGTTAAGCCAAACCAAGAGTCCAAGCTCTGATACCAATTGAAAAGTCACCTAGAGGGGGGGTGAATAGGTGACAATGCTAATCAAGGGCAAATAAACATTTAAAGCTACAACAATCACAAGATGAATGCTAGCAAGTAAGTATGACAATGAATATGATGAGTAAATAATAAGAGCAAGCAATATAGAGTAAGAATTTACAAGAATGTAAACCAATCGCAAACACAAAGATATGTTATCGAGGTTCGAGCACCCAGCTCTACTCCCCGCCTTCCCCAGAAGGATTCTAGCTACTTCCACTATCACAAAGATCTCAATTACAATGGAGTACCCAACTCCACAATCTCAGTACAAGAAATTTCCTTGGTAGTCAAAAGACCACAAACTCTCTCTTTCAAATATCTCTTCCCTTACAAAGGTCCTTAGAGAATATTGAGTAGGAATGAAGCTCTTTTGTGTGTAAGGAAAAGAAATTGAAATCAGAGAAAACTTTTGAAAACCCTTCAGAAATTTGAGAGAATTTAGCTCAAAAACCAAGAACTTTGAAAGCCTTAAACTTTTGAATTTTTGCAAAGATTGTTGTTGTAACCAATCTCTCCCCAAACACCCCTATTTATAGGAGAGGGCTAGGGTTTAGGGATAAAACATATTTACTGATGTTTAGGAGGTAATTAGATCAAAATATATCCTTAAACGGATTTTTAAACACAAAAGACAAAAATAAACAGCCCTTAAAAATCTGCCCGTTACTGTTCAAACGGTCGGATCGGTCGACCGGGCCGGTCGACCGGAAGTATAAAAATTTGACCGTTACAGGCTATCGGTCGACCGGCCCGGTCGACTGATACAAACTGTGACAAAAATAAATATTCCGGTCGACCGCCCCGGTCGACCGACAGACGTGCACACGGATACGTGCAGCTGCCAGGACTTCGGTCGACTGGTCCGGTCGACCAGACCAGACTGACATAGGCTCGGTCGACCGACCCGGTCGACCGGCTCAGGTCAAAAAGCCAAAATGAAAAAGAAATAAAAGAGGATTTTGATTTTATTAAAAATACTTTTGAACAGGGATTAGTATAAAACACAAACATATATCTGTAGGCAAAATCTTGTATGCAAAATATTTTTGTATAATTTATAAGAAATTATTTTGGAATGAGCATGTGCGCAAAAACGTGTGTGATAGAGCTTCAATCCTATCCACTATTCTTTAACATACTATAAACTGAAAAACAAATTACATGAAGACTTCTTGAGCTATCTTCAAGTCTTTGAGCCATCCAATGCCTTGCTAGTGCCTTCTCTTCTATGATCCTTCCTTGATGTGCAATTTGCCTTTCTTACTTTGTGGAACTTAGAAGTTCTTGCAATAGCTAAGCGAATGGTCTCTAAACATGGTACAAACCTGAAACTTATCTTAACAAACTTGTTAGTACCAAATAGCTCATATTTGGTTTGTCATCATCAAAACACAAAACAATTGGAGAGTGTAACCTCTTGGGCCAACATCAATCACATCTTTTGCGTGCAATGTGATTCTATATATGGTGAGAAAAAAGCATGGTATCACTCCTAGTTATATTATATAGTACAATGAAGCTAATTATCACATCAATATACGATATAATAAGGCATGAAATGTTAGAACGAAGACAGTGACGAAAATGTTTGGAGATTAAAAAATGTCTACAAGACACTCCCTCAGTGTGTGAATGCAATGAAAAAAAAAATAACCTGGGTACCGTAATTGCACATTATTTTGAGCCTTATGCATAAAGTATAGTTCAGTTTCATCATGTATTTTGGGTTTTTGGACTTTCCATCGGAGGTTTCCAATATAGTCGGCCACTTCTTAGCATTGACAGTACACATTTATGGATAACACAAAAGTTGTTTGCTTATTACCATGGGAGTGATGCGAATGGTGGACTGTACTCATTGGCTTTTATAGTTGCAGAAGGGGAAACAAAAGCATCTTGACAATGGTTTATATCATGTATTTATCATTTAATCCCCAGTGTGCATCAGGATAGGAGAATCACTTTTATCTTCAATTAGATGAAAGTGATATCAAATACACTTAGCGTTAGTTGGCCTTCACCAAATAGTCATTGTTACTAATTGAGACACATTCAATCTAACTTTCAGAAGACTTTTAAAGACAAAAGCTTGCATAATTAGTGGTGAAAAGCCGGTTGTGCATCTGATTCAGAAGTGTACAAGGTCAAAAAAGTAGAATTAAAAGACGCATGTGAAGATGCAGATACTTGGATTGGGACTAATTTAAAAGATCAAGTACACCAATGGGCATTATCAAGGTGTTGAAAAATAATTTGTATGCTTTGATACCAATTGTTGTAAATTCAGGGGGGTCACCGTCACGACCGGATCGACTAGGGTGGCACAGTAGAAACAAACCACATGATCCACTAACGCAACATGAAGAAGAAAAAGAGGATATTCCAAAGTAGATAGAAAGCCAACAAACGATATAATGTGGTTCTACCGATAAAATAGATCGTGTATACGTACACGACAGAAGGAAAGAGAAACTTTATTATAATTTTGAGAGAGTACAATAAGAATTACTTACACCTCGCGCTGAGAAGATTACAAGCCCTTGATGGTCGTCAAGAACAGTGAACCCTTGTGGCTAAGCTTCTCTCACGAATCTCTCAGCTAGATGAATTACACCCTTAGGAATTACTAATTCATTGGGATTCAATTAGAATACATTGAAGGCCACCCCTAAGGGGTTATTTATAGACCATAGAACTCTCCCTAGTCCTAAACAAACTCCATCAATCAGAATAAGCAAACTTGAATCCAACTCGGACTCTAAACAGATTCAGAAAAGAAAACTGCAAGATCCAACATTATTTGACCTTCATGACGTATTCACTTCATAATCCTAACAATCTCCCCCATTGACTTGAATAGTTCAAGTCCGAGAATAGCCGCCATGTTCCATGTGTTCGCATCCATGCACAATTGAACAAACTTGACTTCATCTCCATCTCACTCCCTCTTCTTCTTAGCTCCCTCATGCGGTTCACAACTTGATTAGGTCAAATAAGTTCAGGCCCAACCTAAACTTTATCACCCAACGATCTCCTTGATCCATACATGATTTATGAGACTTTGCTCCACTATAGGAGTAACGATCTGGACTAGCTTGTTGCGCGCCTAGTCTCAATCTCTCTTCGGGGTACAATTGAACATCCACGCTTGAAACCATCGTAGTCTCTGATTGTTCCATAACCACCGCTTCCATAGCCGAGGATAACTGCAATCCACCAACTGTAACTTTTGAATTTTGCAACAAATACACATTGCCGATACGTTCGGCTTGAAACTTCACATGAGCTCCTTTGGAGACTTTCATAAGATCACCTTCAGAACTGAAACTGAATCCTTCCCTATGTAGTGCTCCAAGAGAGATAAGATTGTACCTTGATTCAGGAACATGATGAACACCTTGAAGAGTAGTGATGCATCCATCATGAAACTGAAGCTGGATTGTTCTTTTGTCAATCACCTTGCTTGTAGCAGAATTCCCTATGAGGACTTCTCTCCTTTGAACCAAAGTTTATGAGGAGGATATCTACTTATTGGAACTGATGTGCTATGAACATTCAGAGTCAATAATCCATCTATCTTTATTACCAACTGATTTGTCTGTAACAGATAGAACGTCGCACTGTTCTTCATCTCCTCCAACCAGCTCCGTGACATTAGCATCTGATTGTTTCTTCTTTCAAAGCCAACACTCAGATCTAATATGCCCCTTCTTGTGATAATAGTTGCACATTAGATTTCTATGTTTTGAGTTACCCGTGAAACTTTCATTATTACTCTTCTCTCTTGAATAATGAACTTGCCCGGAATCATCATGATGAGACTCACCTGTCAACTGGGTGTCAATTTTATCCTTGTTGAGCAGATGCTCCTTGACCTCATTCTCCTTGATTGTTGACTTACCTCCATAGATGATAACTTCTCTAAAGCTCTTATATGAAGAAGGTAAAGAACACAGTAATAGAAGTGCTTGATCTTTATCTTCTATCTTAACCTCTATCTTATCTAAATCATTGATAATAGAAAAAATTCTACAATATGAGACTTGATAGGTGTACCTTCATGCATGTGGAGAAGATAGAAACATTGCTTCAGAATCAACAGATTCGCCAACGACTTCTTTAGATAGTGGTCTTGAAGTCACTACCACAACGAGGATAAAGTTTTCTCTATAGAAAACTCATCCAACACTTCGTTCATCAAGTAAAACTGAATAGCCGTCAAGGCTTTCTCATCTAACTCCTGCGAAGTTTTTTTTTCCATGTCTTGCGTCTTTTTCTTCCTCCCTAGTAGTGCTTTCTTCAACCCGCTCTAGGTAAGGATGGCGTTTATCTTAATCTGTCATCTGTTGAAATTGATGACACCATCGAACTTCTGAATATTAAACTTGATCGCAGACATCTTCACGTTGACCTTGCTCTAATACTAATTGTTGAAAAATATTTGTATGCTCTGATACCAATTATTTTGAATTCAGGGGGATCGCCCCCACGACCAGATTGACTAGGGTGACACAACGGAAATAAACCACAGAATCTACTAAGGCAACATGAAGAAGAAAAAAAAGAAGATATTCCAAAAAGATAAAAAGCCAACATACAATATAATGTGGTTCTAACGATCAAACAGATCGTGTATACGTCCACGGGATAAGGGAGGAGAAAATTTATTAAAACTTTGAGAGAGTACAATAAGTATTACTTACACCTCATGCTTGAGAAGATTACAAGCCCTTGATGGTCGCTAAGAACAGTGAACCCTTGTGGCTAAGCTTCTCTCACGAATCTCTCAGTTAGATGAATTACACCCTTAGGAATTACTAATTCATTGGGATTCTATTGGAATACATTGAAGGCTACCCCTAAGGGGTTATTTATAAATCATAGAACTCTCCTAGTCTTAAACAAACTCCATCAATCAGAATAAGCAAACTTGAATCCAACTCGGACTCAAAACAGATCCAAAAAAGGAAACTGCCAGATCCGACATTAGTCGACCTTCACGACGTATTCACGTCATAATCCTAACAATCTCCCCCATTAACTTGAATACGTACAAGTCTAAGAATAGCCGCAATGTTCCATATGCTCGCATCCATGCACAATTGGACAAACTTGACTTCATCTCCATCTCACTCCCTCTTCTTCATAGCTCCCCATGGGGTTCACAACTTGATTAGGTCAAATAAGCTCAGGCCCAACCTGAACTTTATTACTCAACGATTTCTTTGATCCATACATGATTTATGAGACTTTGCTCCACTATAGGAGTAACGATCTGGACTAGCTTGTTGCGCGCCTAGTCCCAACCTCTCTTCGGGGTACAACTAAACATCTGAGCTCGAAACCATCATAGTCTCTGATTATTTCACAACCACCGATTTCATAATTAAGGATAACTACAATCCACCAACTGTAACTTTTAAATTTTGCAACATATACACATTGCCGATACGTTCGGCCTGAAACTTCACATTGGATACTTTCATAAGATCATCTTCAGAACTGAAACTAAACCCTTTCCTATTTAGGGCTCCAAGAGAGATAAGATTGTACCTTGATTCGGGAACATGATGAACGCCTTGAAGAGTAGTGATGCATCAATCATGAAACTGAAACGAGATTATTTTTTCGTCAATCACCTTTCATGTAGCAGAATTCCCTATGAGGACTTCTCCCCTTTGAACCGAAGTGTATGAGGAGAGCATCTTCTTAATGGAACTGATGTGCTATGAACATCCATAGTCAATAATCTATCTATCTTTATTATCAACTAATTTGTCTGTAACAGATAGAACATCGCACTATTCTTCATCTCCTCCAACCAGTTCAGTGACATTAGCATCTGATTGTTTTTTCTTTCAAAGCCAACACTCAGATCTAATATTCCTCTTCTTGTGATAATAGTTGCACGTTAAATTCCTATGTTTTGAGTTACCTGTGAAACTTCCATTATTACTCTTCTCCCGTGAATAATGAACTTGTCTGGAATCATCATGATGAGACTCACCTGTCAACTGGGTGTCATTTTGTCCTTGTTGAGCAGATGCTCCTTGACGTCATTCACCTTGATTGTTGACTTGCCTCCATAGATGATAACTTCTCTAAAGCTCTTATATGAAGAAGGTAAAAAAAATACAGTAATAGAAGTGCTTGATTCTCATCTTCTATCTTAACCTCTATCTTATCTAAATCATTAATAATAGAAAAAATTCTGCAATGTGAGACTTGATAGGTGTACCTTCATGCATGCGGAGAAGAAAGAGATAATGCTTCAGAATCAACGGATTCGCCAACGACTTCTTTAGATAGTTGTCTTGAAGTCACTCCCACAACGAGGCTATTGTTTTCTCTATAAAAAACTCATCAACACTTCGTCCGCCAAGTAAAACTGACTAACCGTCAAGGCTTTCTCATCTAACTCCTGTCAAGTTTTTTCTTCATGTCTTGAGACTTTTTCTCTCTCCTTAGTAGTGCTTTCTTCAACCCGCTTTGGGTAAGGAAGGCGTTCATCCTAATCTGTCATCTGCTGAAATTGATGACACCATCAAACTTCTGAATATCAAATTTGAACGCAGACATCTTCACGTTGACCTTGCTCTGATACCAATTATTGGAAAATAATTTGTATGATCTGATACCAATTGTTGTGAATTCAGGGGGTCGCCCTCACGACCAGAGCGACTGGGGTGACACAGCGGAAATAAACCATACAATCTACTAAGGCAACATGAAGAAAAAAAAAAGAAGATATTTCAAAGTAGATAGAAAGCCAATAAACAATATAACGTGGTTCCAACGATCAAACGGATCGTGTGTACGTCCACGGGATAAGGGAGGAGAAAATTTATTAAATCTTTGAGAGAGTACAATAAGAATTACTTCTGCCTCATACTTGAGAAGATTACAAGCCCTTGATGGTCGCCGAGAACAGCGAACCCTTGTAGCTAAGCTTCTCTCACGAATCTTTCACCTAGATGATTACACCCATAGAAATTACTAATTCATTGGGATTCTATTAGAATACATTGAAGGCCACCCCTAAGGGTTATTTATAGACCATAAAACTCTCCTAATCCTAAATAAATCCCATCAATCAGAATAAGAAAATTTGAATTCAAATAGGACTCAAAATAGATCCAAAAAAAAAAAATTGCCAGATCCGACATTAATCGACCTTCACGACGTATTCACGTCATAAGCCTAGCACAAGGGACATAGGATATCAATTATGTATGTTGACTACAAATACCTCAGAGAGCTTCAACGGTGTGTTGAAAGGGGCTCGAGCTTTACCAATACAAGCATTAATTGCAAGAATATTTTTGTCTTAGTTAAATTCTTTCGGACACGGCAGAAAAATGTATAGAGATGGTACAAATCGTTAACACTGAATAGTGAGAACCTTTTAGATATCGCAACAGAATGCGCGTTTTCATTCAATGCAAAGATTTTGTCGAACAGAGTGGAAGGTGTGAGAGATTGCTAGGTATGGCGCCCCCTCCGATAACTCTGAGGGGTGGAGCATTGAAGCTGACATGGCTCCATGAGCACTTCCTCGTGAATCTATTGACAGATGTGCAGGCCAACATGCACATGCTTATATCCTCCATATGATAGACACTACTTTGTTCCCGGATTACTCCACCAACGGGGTATATTACCTTTCTTGGAGGACTTCGATGATTGTGGTGCTATGTCTTGGGGTAGTGTTATGCTCGCATTTTTGTACACGAAGATGTACAAAGCTTCTACGATGCAGACTTCACAGTTCTGTGAACACAATACATTTTTGCAGGTAATCTGAGTAATCTATTTGTTTATACTTATATAATATTAATTGTATATATGAAATTGATTTAATACGTGCTCACATTATTTCATCAGTTATGGTCTTGGGAAAAATTGTCTATTTGTCGGCCCACCCTCAGACAGGCCATTTAGCTGGGTTGTCAGCTACCACTTAGATGCATGTAAAAATCAGTATACTCAATTGAAGTAAATGTATCTATTTGAATATATTCTTTTATTCTAATCATATGGTGTGGTGCAGGTGGAATTCAGAAAGACTTGGGACATGACTCTACAAAAGGACTTGCAATTCTACATAAATGATCTCGATGTGCAAGACCATTTTGGAGTTATCTGGGAGCCATATACTGACGAGATATTACAGACTTTACCCAAGGTTTGTAGAAAAGAATCTCAGATACGGTGGGCCAAGACTCTACTGATATGTTTTGAGATTGTAAAGATGCATGTTCCAGATTAAGTCCTCCACCAGTTCGAGTTTACGCAGTATATTCCTGATGTCGTCGACCAATTGGCTCGGATAGACCGCATAAGCAATCGTCGGTGTGATTGGGGCAAGTGCTTAGTGCTTACATAAGTTGATGGGATGATCGAGCCAATCAACTTTAGAGCCAGAGATATCCCATCACACTACCCTCAGGCTACATGAGCTGGTATTTGGGGATCACTCGTTGCTGAATTATTCAGCATGTTGCTGCACCGGTCACTTATCATCCTGCAGTTATACATGAGAGAGAGATGATAATATCTTAACACAATACTCATAAAAGTAAATTTGTGATATATTGATATGATTTTATTAAAATTTATAATACAAGTTGATAGATATATCTATATGAGGACCATGGTGGATGAGGCTTTAACGGACGAGACTGGGAGGGTATCGATACTCCAGAGGATGGCCACCTTCATTGGGGAGATGGTAGGAAGGAGCCAATTTGCATACCCATAAGGTGCACCAAGCCAGGCGATAGTTTATACCCGACGTGAGCGACATCCACTGGATATGATGTTTGAGGCAGTACAGGACAAGCCGGGATCTTCTGAGCTCATTGCTAGACGGCACACACAACGCTGAGATGAGGAGGACCTTGAATATGATGAAGCTGGATCGTCTCAACCACTTGCTAGGATATATGGACATCGTCGAGGAGCTGAGAAGGTGGCAGGGCCATCCCAACAACACACGCGACCAGAGTCTCAGGTTACCCTGCACGTGGGCAAGGACAAGAACGAAAATGAGGACGTGGTAGACTTTCACGTGCATTAGCATGTTTGTTATGAGATGTTTTGAGATTTGTATTATTGTGATATGACTTCAAAAACGATTTTGATATGAATTGTGATATTTGAGTTGAGATTTGCGACTTGAGTTCTATTTGAGTTGAGATTTGTGTTTTGGATATGAGTTGTGATATGAGTTTGATATTTGTTGAAATTTGTGATTTTGATACGAGTAGTGATATGAGTTGAAATTGGTGATTTGAGCTTGATATGAGTTAAAATATGTATTACTTTTTATTAAAAAAATGATATGTATGATATGTATAAATTGTGATATGTTACAAAGAGAAAAGCCAAAAAAAAAATTGCTTTATCCGGAGTGGCCAATTTCGGACAAAGAAAAAGCTAAAAAAAAATTTATATTTCTTTGTTCGGGGTTAACAACCACAGACAAAGAACACTTGGGTAAAAAAAATTAACTTTATTTGTCTAGGGGTCGCCAACCAGATAAAGAAAAATAACTTTAAAAAAAATTTCTTTGTTCGGGATTGGCGACTCCGGATAAAGAAATAGTTAAAAAAAAACATTAATATCTTTATCTGGGGTTGCCAACCTCGAACAAATGAATAAACTAAAAAAATAAATTTGCTTTGTCTTAGATTGGCAACTCTTGACGGAGAGCACTTGGGGGGAAAAAAAAAAGTAAATTTTTATTCGGGATTGCCAACTCCGAACGAACAAAAACTGACTTCCGGCCAACGCGGAATTTGGCTCCAACATGGTATGTCAGATGTCGGTTTTTTTTTTTGAAAATATTTTTGGCAAGGTTGATTTTTCAAATTATTTTTAAGAAACGTATTTTTTTCGGGGAAAGCTTGAAATTATGCATTTTACACCCTTATTTCTTGGATATGTTGCGTTTACGAATGCATTGCCCACCACAACTTTGACCTGTTCTCTGCACATGTAATAAAAAAAATGTGCACTTTTCTTGAATCTTGACACAGCCGCACAAAATTAATATAAAGAATTTCTAAATTATATAACAAAATAATAACTCACATCTTACATTTTGACAATGATTTTTTTTTTTTTCACACTTTTTTTCTTTGCACAAGACTAACACCGCGTGGACTCTCTTTAGTGGTATCATTTTCTTTTATAGTTAATAAGAACACGCATGTTAATCTCTTGTGAAGATAAGCCTGAAATTTGTGAGCGTGTAAAAAAAAAAAAAAAAATCTCTTTTCTCTATTCTCTCTCTGTTTTTTTTTGTTTTATCTCTTAGATGAAATTAAATCTTTTGGTGAACTGAATGGTCTTGCTCCAGAGATCTGGCCTTGCATGTTACGGGACAAGCATCTCGAGTGATTTTCTCTGACACTCAGTCTGACGAGTCTCAGAGAGGGTAAATAACACCGACACAGAAGGCATGTGATTTTCTCTGAGACCCTTGTCTTTTGTTAAAAGTTTACTTTAAAACCGCTTTTGGTTTTATGGTCAACCTGTATTTTATTCTCCAGGCGGTTGGTACTTTCTTTTTATCCGTGGGTTGTTATGTTTCTGTTTTTATCTTTTCCGGTACCTGTACGTGCTTTTCTTTTTTGTGAGGATATTAGTTGGTGTTGTTTTCATTAATCTCTTTTTAATGGAATGCGAGGGGCTCGTGAGCTCACCAAATATTCTTAAAAAAAATTAATTTTTTTTTTGTGATTTAGGTGCTGATGATGTAGGACCCTAACATAGATTACTGAACTGAATGTTGTTGTGGACACCGTTTAGAAAATCTCAATTTATTTTCTAAGTGGAAAATCTTAACTTGATATGATTAGATTGTTAGGGATCATGGACATGCATCAATCCACATTTTGGACATCTACAGTCACACGTGTGATTAAAAGAGAAATAAATCTAATCTTTTTCTCTTTAATTTGGTTGTTGTTTCACTTCTCTACCCTGGGGAGTAATTGGAAACTTTTTGAGTGCTGAAAGATAACTTTTTCACAGTTTGGAGTTGCAAGAGTGAAAAAGTTTGAAATTGCTTGTTTTTTTTTTTTCTAATTAGCTTAATTAGAATATGTAAATCAAGATGAACTGTTTGGATCAGCAGCTACGAGGTAATGCACTGTGAAGTTCTCACGAAAGCGGATTCAACAAAAATACAGGTCTCATGATCAAGAGAGAATTAGGCATTCTCATTAAATAGTTTCCTTTTTTTTTCTCTTCATTCATGAATGTTTCATTAATTAATTAATTAATAAAACTCAAACTGCAGGAATCAACTATGAGAATACAAAGCAAAGGACCGTGGACAGTGCACTTGCCGTTCATTTGCAAAAGTTAGGCTGCCCACAAAGCATCACGAGTCAATAAACATCACAATTCTCGTCTGAATAATTCAACCTCCATTAATGAGGAGAATTGTGAGCATGGCCATTAGATATGCAAAGGTCACTGTCTTCTTTATTTAGTTTTCTTTTCAAGAAATGTTTTTGACTGGATTGTTTATGGTTTGATGTTGATGTTGTGCGCGCGGGGACAACAACCACTCTTGAGGAATCCGCCCACCTGGCGGAGACTTGATGCAGCCGGAAAAGCAACCAACACGACAGGAATAACGAACAAAAGAGAAAAACAATCAACACAATATTTAATGAGGTTCGGCAACGTGCCTACGTCTCGAGGCAAGGGAGAGAGATTTTATTGATTCAATAATCAATACAAACTAATACAGAGGGAAACTTGAGAGAATTCTTAGGGATACAATATATGAGGGCTCTAACCCCTATTTATAGCCACAGAGTCCCTGGATTTAAGGAAACCCAGATTGAATTCGATCTCATCCAGAAAAGAAATCCGAATCCCAAAAGGAAAGTCAAAATGCGCCTGTCAGTCGACCGACCCATGCCACGGTCGACCGCGCGTCGACCGGGCCCAACCGAGAGCAGCCTGCTTTCAGTCGGTCGACCGGGCCGGTCGACCGCTTTCTTTCACGGTCGACCGGGCGGTCGACCGGGATAACCTTGTGCACGTTGTGCACGTCGGTCGACCGTACTCCTCCACCGGCCGACCGGGCGGCCGACCGGGAGCACAATCTGGCCTGCTCCAATGCGCCGTTTCTCGCTCCTTAATTTTCGATCTCTGTGCTAAATTCCTCTACTCCTCTATCTCCTCTCTCCCACAATTCTCCACCTCGGTGAAGATTTTTCAAATCTGAGCCGATCTCCAACGAACTCCAGTCTATCACCTGGCGAATCGACACACGATCTCGGTGAAATCGACAGACGATCTCGGCTTGCGTACTCCGGACGAAATCGACACACGATCTCGGCTTGGAATCTGTAGCTCAGCTATCTAACTAGAATGCACCACACATGCCTTCCCTACACTTTACTTTAGGAGAACTCCCATACATGCCGATCACCGAACGTGTCTCCAACTCAGCGACTACATGGCCTCACGAAGAACTCATCATGAGCCAACACTGACTCTTCAACTGACTAGCTTTATCTAGCCTACATGTCTTCAGCTAACGGTCCAACCAAGTCTGAGTAGAGCAAACCGAACACCATTATCGACTTCAACAAACTGGATGCACACCCCTCCTATGCAAGCTCAACCATCTTCTCACCAGAAGATCAATATGTTCATCGAGATCACAACACAACACCTCACCTCTACGTGAAGTCCAACTAGCCACAACATTTCACCTCTACGTGAAGTCCAACTAGCCACAACACTTCACCTCTACGTGAAGTCTCTCCACCTCTATATGAAGTTGCAATTGGCCACAACTCGAGAACCCAAACAGCTTCATACGGGTTGCATGACCAAATTTGGCTGCGCCTTTACGGCTGCCTACGTACCTTGCCCAAAGGATCAAGCCAACCATAATTCATTTAAATTGAACTCCATCAAGCTCAAACACTTGTACCTATATCTTCAGCAGCGAACCTATCTGGCTGAGTCATATGAACATCCTTACTGCCATCATGCAGAACAACGGCCTTCAACTTGAGTTTGTCGCGATCACAAGCTTGAGATTCATGCTTCTTTACCCATGAGCGTGGTTTTATCTTGGTTCCAATGGCTGCAAACAACTCGACATTCTCATCAATGTCTTCAACCTGTTCAACATCAACCCTGGCTACATAATCTCCACCCAGTGTCACATCCCGTGAAGTCTTCACTGATACCGAACCAACTGGAGATGGTGGAGTAGCAGCCTCCACCCGCTGCGATGATTCCTTGGTCTCCGTCCTCTCCACCTGCTGAGAGACGGTAGACTTCAACACTGAAGTCTTATCAAATGTGACATGCCTACTCAACACGATCTTCTTGTTTTCGGGGTCCCACAACCTGTAGCCTTTCATATTCCTTTTGACACCCAAAAACACAAAGCTCTTTGCTTGCGGATTCACCTTGCCATCCTTGGCACTGAAGCAGGTCGGACTTCCAAATTTCTGCAGCAAACCATGATCTTGTGCAGCTTTCCCAGACCAATTTTTAATGGAGTTTTACCTTCATCGCAGTTGATCCATTTATGAGATGACTAGCATATACAATCGCCTCAGCCCAAAATAATTTGTCTAATCCTGTATTAGACAACAACCACCGAACCTTCTCCAGTAAGGAACGGTTTACTTCCTTAGCCAACTCATTTGTACCTTCTATGAAGTGAGTAGCAATACCGGTGTTCTAGCTAAATCGTAGGAATTGGTTCATGTCTCTTCCAACATTACCAATTTGTAGCTCCTTGATCTTCCTACCAATCTGCTTCACCATTCTTCCTCTCCACTTCACCAACATATGTAGGGCTTCACACCTTTATCTCAAGGGATATATCCAACAATGCCTAGATAAACTATCAATAAAAGAGACAAAGTACCTGTGACCTCCAAGCGATGCAGTCTTAGCAGATCCCTAAGCGCTTACGTGAACAAAATCAAGAAGACCTTCTGAGCGGTGAGTACTTGTGCTGAATTTCACCTTCTTCTTGTTCAGAACGCTGTGTTCACCTTCCAAGTTGCAGGTAGCAGCACCTTCAAATGATGCCTTCTTTGCAGGAGCTCGCAAAGACTTTTCACCTCCATGTCCGACCTTCACCTACCAGACCTTCGTGCAACCATCATCTGAAGAACTAGAAGTCTCTACCTGACCTGTAACCGTACTACCCTTCAAGTAGTAGAGATTGTCCCGGCGGATGCCCTTCATCACCACTATCGAGTCTTTGATCATCTTGAAAACACCATCTTGTATAGATATCACAAGACCCAATGCTTCCAAAGCGCCAATAGAGATAAGATTCCTTTTGAGTTGAGGTACATACCTCACCTCCTTCAATTCTCGTACTATCCCATCATCCATCTTGATACGGACTGTACCCATCCCTTCTATATTACACGGATGATCATCACCCATGAAGGTATAACATCAATCTAGCTTCTCAAAATTAGAAAACCAGGACCTGTTTCGGCACACATGATAGGTGGCTCCGGTATCCAAGATCCACTCAGCCTTATCTGAGTAATCAATAGTAGGAGTAGTAACAGAGAGAAAATACCAATGAGTCTTCATCCGATCCATCTGCCTGTGCGAGATTCGCCTCGGTGTTTGACTCCACCTTCTTACCTTTGGCCTTCGGGCAATCAACTTTCCAGTGCCCTAGTTTCTTGCACAAGGCGCACTGATTCCTCTTCAGTTTTCTGAAGCCTGATCTGGACTTCGATCTTCCCTGATCTTCTCTTCCCTTCCTATTGAAACTTCTGCCTCTTACCGCCAATGCCTCTGCTGTTGTGCTTCCCGAAAAAAATAATTTATCCTGTCTCCTTACTTCATAACTCACAAGTACAGCAGACACCTCATTGTAGTTAAGGGATTTTCTTCCATTTAGAAATGTAAAGAGTAAAGGTCTCATACTCTTCCCTAGGAAGAGAGTTCAAAAGAATTACCGCTTTATCCTCTTCACTGGTCTCCACATCCACATTAACTAGATCTGTAAGAAGTTTCGTGTAGCGATTCAAGTGTTCATTGACGGAGCATCCTTTTTGCATCTGAAAGCCATAAAGCTTACTCTTCAACTACAATCGCGACTCTATGCTTTTCGTCAGATACTTCTTCCCAGGATCTCCCACAGCTGCCTCGCAGATGTCTCATGCAACACCTGATACTTGATGTCTTGTGTCAGACAAGACCTGATCAAGCCACACGCCGAACGATTCATCTTGTCCCAATCTTCTTTTGTTGTTGATGCACGCTTCTTCTCCAACCGTAGAGTGTCTTCGAGGTTTGATGCCGTCAGCGCATTCATAACCTTACACCTCCACATATCAAAGTTGTTCGTGCCATTGAACTTCACCAAATCAATCCTTGGATGTGGATTCATGGATCTCACCGATGTACTTTCTCCAACCATCTTATCAACTGATTTCTCAAAGCAATGCGGAAACAAACGGAGTTAGATAAAATAAACTAAATAAAGACAGGATCTTTACCTCCATGCTAAACCCTCGAAAAGTTTCCGAAGCAATCTACTCCTCCAAATTGATTCCTCGAGCAATCTACACGCTATTTTGAGATCAACACACGATCCCACAAACAGTCCCAACGCTGATTCGAGATCGACACACGATCTCCGCCAGGGGCAGAACCAGGTATACATTTTAGGGTGGGTTGTAATTTTTTTTAACATATACTTATGAATTATATGCATTTCTTAAAAGAATAAAATAGTATTCTTCACTAAATCAGGAGTGGAACTAGTAATAAATTTGCTAAAAGAAAGCCAAAATAGAAGGGGATTTAACACAATATCTAAAAAGAATAAAAATAAAAATAAATTTAAGACAATATTTAAAAAAAGGGGCCGGGCTATAGCCCGGCCTAGCCCACCTTTGGGTCCGCCTCTGATCTCCGCCAAATAACAACTGATGCCCTTGAATCAACAGATGATCCCACGTCGAACCTGGGATGCTCTGATACCACTTGTTGTGCGCAGGAGGGGCAACAACCACTCTTGAGGAATCCGCCCACCTAGTGGAGACTTGATGCAGCCAGAAAAGCAACCAACACGACAGGAACAACGAACAACAGAGAAAAGCAATAACACAATATTTAACGAGGTTCGACAACGTGCCTACGTCCTCGGGGGTAAGGGAGAGAGAGATTTTATTGATTCAACAATCAATACAAACTAATACAGAGAGAAACTTGAGGGAATTCTTAGGGATACAATACATGAGAGTTCTAACCCTATTTATAGCCACAGAGTCCCTGGATTTAAGAAAACTCAGATTGAATTCGATCCCATCCAGAAAAGAAATCCGAATCCCAAAAGGAAAGTCAAAACGCGCCTATCGGTCGACCGGCCAGTCGACCGACCCATGCCACGGTTGACCGCGCCAGTCGACCGGGCCCAACCGAGAGCATCCTACTTTCAGTCGGTCGACCGGGCCGGTCAACCGCTTTCTTCCACGGTCGACCGGGATAACCTTGTGCACATTGTGCACGCCGGTCGACCAGGCCGGTCGACCGGCCTCCTCTGCCGGTCTACCGGGCGGCCGACCGGGAGCACAATCTGGCCTGCTCTAATGTGTCGTTTCTCGCTCCTTAATTTTCGATCTCTGTGCTAACTTCCTCTACTCCTCTATCTCCTCTCTCCCACAGTTGAGACAGTGACCTGGCAATAATGAGGCTAAGAGTTGAACCCAAAACTTTGCAAAGCTTTTTTAAATGAACAGTCACTTTGGAAACAATCAATAATAGTTATCTTTCCAAATGCATGGTTGTTATCAGGTGCTCCGATGTTGTTAGTTAGCATATTTGCCGTCAACACTGTATTTTTGTATATTTTGTTCCTCCAGCACCACCTGTGAGTCTACATGCTGGTTTGTATGTTCTCGTTCTTTCTATATTTCTATGGCAGATTAGAGGAATATGAAGCAAAGAATAACTATAGAGTTAAAATTTCACTAGCTCAAAGAAATAAATTTATAAAATGTATCTTGAAAAATAGAATTATATGTATTATAAATAAATTTACCGAAAATCGGGGGGAAGATGTGTAAAGCTCTACTCAAATATATAATATATTAAGTAGAGTAGTTACAAACTAGCAGCAAAAACAAAAGGTTTTTCACAAAGCCATCCACAAACTAATATGCAGTTAGGCCTTCCCTCATCATAAGCATCCACGAGGATGAGAAGCGGACCAATGTCATCACTCACCACACAGCGTGGATACAAATGGAAGCAAAAACCAGCCCTCTGCTATTAATCTGAAGATGATGATGTGAAAAAACACAGGAAATGCTGCTACAACTGAAAAAACAGCACCACCAGTTACAAGTTCATACAAAGAGCATCCAGACAGTACAAAATAACACTGCAACAACTTCAAAAATATCAAATTGGATCAGATGCCACAAAAACTAGACCTTGGCATCCACCATCTGCATGTCACAAGATATAGCTAGCTATGTGATTCCATAACATATTCAATAAAAGGTCAAGATAGACTGAACTGGGATTCAAGAGGGCAAGCATTTCCTTTTGACAAGAGTGGTTGGAGAGCCAAGGAACACATGGAGTCCCTTCACTAATTATTCCACAGAGCAGATCAGAGAGAAGGGCATCAGACTCTTGGTGGTAGGAATCCGTTGACATTTGTGTTTTAATATTAGTTGGCATTGTTGGAAATTTAGGGTGGTTCCATCTGTTAAATACAAAATTTTCTTTCTTCTTCTTCTTCTTCTTTTTTGTTTTTTGCATCTGAATCCTTCTAGAATCATCTAGATTCATGGGATCCCTTGGCATATTCCATGCACCTTGCTTGCAGTTGAAGCAGGTTGCTCATGGTTGTCCAAGTTCTTGGGTCAAGCAAGAGGCATAAGTCCATTTATCTTATATTAATAAATACTTATTTTTAGATGCACACAAGCAAGATATATTAATTAATATATATATTTTTTTTGATAAGGCAGAGATGGGCAAAAACAGATAAGGGACCTTTTTTTATTATATATAAAGGTATGGGAATAATATTTAGACATGTAGCAAAGAGCCACATAATGCTAGTGTCACTTTCAAGAATAAAAACCCTGAGTTGGACAAAGATTAAAAATGAATATTGAAGAATAATGATTTTGGATGTGGCTTGGTGAAGAATTCTGCAATTTGGCAAAGAAAAGGTCATTTTCATCCATCTAACAAGACCTTAGAGTCCAATGTTAAGGATAAGGGCCTGTTTGTTTTGCTGTGCAAGTGACTGCAAATCGTAAGTCATAAAATGAGAACGGGAAAAATGAACTATAGCAGGAAAAATATATTATATTTTACGGTGTTTGGTTGGTAAAGTGAAAATGTAAATGGGGAAGTGAAAAGTATAATATGTTTTATGGCGTTTAGTTGGTTATTAAAAGTGTAAATGAAAAAGTATAGTGTTTTACGGTGTTTAGTTGATAATGTAAAAGTGTAAGTAAAAAAAGTTGACCACAAAAATAACTGTAACAGTGATATAAATATTATAAATACTATTAAATTGAATCAACTATTGAAAATTAAATTGTATTAATAAATTTGAGATAAAATATTAATATTTTTAATATTTTATTTATAACAATAATATTAATAAAATTTGAGGTAAAGTTAGGAAGATGATAAACAAGATTTAGGTACGAATTTTAAAAAAATTTCAAAGAAAAATTATGAAATAAAGAAGATTTGGGAAGATCAAGGATTATACCTTGAAGAACCCAAAATTTCTCCTTGAAAATAGATGAATCTGAAGTTTTGAGGAGAGATCTAACAAATTTTAGATTTTAATTTGATATTGGAAAGGGATTGGAAGAGATAAGAGGAAGGGAAATAGGGTGGAGAAGAAGAGAGAAACGGTGGTGAAGAGAAAAGTGAGAGAGATTAAGGATTTTAGGGTTTTTAAAACTAGGTAAAAACAGCAGACCCGACTCACGGTCAACCGCCCGGTCGACCAGGGTCTATCCGAGAGCTTCTCGGTTACAATCGGTCGACCGGCTTATGCCAAAAATAATTTTTTTTGTATGTCAGGTTTTCTCGGTCAATCGCCCGGTCGACCGGACCTATATCAGGTCAACTCGGTCAACCGGAACTACCCAAAAACAATTTTTAGAAACTATGAAATAAAGGCTTTTGAAAAACATTTTTACTTGAATTTTTTTATACATAAAATAGAGAAATAACACCAAAAATCTTATGGGCATGAAAAACTCATGAAAATGATATCAAAATATTTTTTATTATTCTATTAAAAATATTATTTTCAACAATTTAAATCATATGTCAAGCAATTAAAAAACAAGATATTAAAGCCGAATACCCTTAACGGGTTCTGAACTTCTCCTCTTCATTCCTCTAGATAAGAGTTGAGGCGCGCAATTGTTATCTTGATTTATTTCTTAAATATAGTTTAAATATGATACCCAATCACAAGATAAATATAAAAACAAAATACATATACAAGTATATGAGCAAATAAATTAATCTATGTACACATATATGCAAAGATATCTATCAACCAAGTGAGCATGGGAAAATACTATAAACATGGGCAAGCAATCCATAGAAACAACAAAAATCATGTATTCATAAGGCATATTAACCAAAAAAAGAAGCTAGCTATTCATATACGTATATAGGTTTAGCTAGAAATAAAGTTTTCAAATGGAGAAGTTACCAAATCAGAGGTAATCTCCAAAATAGGTGCTTTTGATAGCGATGCAATATGACGATTGATCCTTTGAGCTACGATGCATTTACCATCAAGGCACCATCTCCCCCAATGTCTTGGAGGAGGATGACACATCTATATAAATCAAGTTTGGTGTATTCTTTGTACCCAAATCTTTTTGGGTCCTATAGGGTTAGTACTTTCTCGAATCCAAACATTTTTATTTAACAAGTTTAACTTAGCATAATAAAATAGCTAAATGGCATTTGCGGCCGCAATGTGCACATATGTACACTTTATCATACATGAAAGCATGCTTATATTGATGTGTATGTGCATGTTGTGCATGTTTTTCATGGTGTGTGTGAGATGAATGAGGTGCATGTTTCTTTTGGGTTTTTCCTTTTGAAACATATAAGTAAATTTGTTCATGTCAAATGCGCACTTTTCAAGGCAGTATCCAAAACATCAATACGCTTTTGGATATTCAAAAATTCATTTTTGTTAAAAGTAATATTAGGGCTTTTACCCATTACAAACAAATTTGTATTTATCAAAATCCTTTTTCATTTTCTCAAAAGAAATATATAAGTCATTTTTCTCTTTAAAAATAATTTCTAGCTTATTCTTTAAAAAGTTATTTTCCTTTTTAATTTTTTATTTTGTGCAAGAGAAATTTCATATCTATTTTGTAATTCTTCAAAAAATTGTGAAAGTTCATCCATGATTAAATCATTATCTTCTAAAGAGGTTTCAAGATTTACCATGGAAGTCTCCTCTCTGTTTGTCATGAAGCAAACGTGTGCGACATCAATCTTCTCTTTGGAATCTGTTTCCAAATCATCCCAAGTGGCTAACATTACCTTCTTCTTATGCACGTTCTTGGAGGTAGTAACTTGAAGTGAGGGACAATCCACAATTAGATGACCCGTCTTCTTGCAATAAAAGTAAGGACCCATCTCCCCTTTTTCTTTTCAAACCCCCTTGATGTTTTCATCTTCGGAAGTTTCTTTGTCTTCCCTTTTACAAAACATCTTGCCCACCTTCTGAATGAGCATAGCAAAGTCCTAATCACCGTCTTCTGACGATTCTTCGTCATCAAAGGATGAGGGAATAGCCTTGAAAGCTACCACTTCCTTCTTTAGAGTCTCCCTTTCTTCTCTTATCTTCATTTCCATCTTATGAGTTTTGAGATTTTCAATGAAGCCGGAGAAGTCCATCTCTTCTCTATCATTGAGCTTCTTAAGTGTTGTCGCCTTTACTTCCTAAGCTTTGGGGAGAGCTCAATGACCTTCCGAATCTTTTGGTCATTGTCAATGGTGTCACCTAAAAAAGATAAATCATTAGTAATCTTGGTGAATCGAGTAAGCATCTCATCTATACATTCATTTTCAAGCATGTAAAAATTCTCATATTGAGAACGAAGTAAGTCAACTTTTGATCTCTTAACTTACGACGTCCCCTCATGAGTAATGATTTGATCATTGCAAACTTCATAAGCAAATTTGCAATTAATTATATGAGAAAAATCATCATCACTCAATGCTTGTGTAAGTGCATATTGGGCTTTGGCATTGGCCTCATGTCCTTGGCGGTTGCTTCGGACCATCATCACCGTGAGGTTCAACAAATTCTTTGGTAATGGCCTTGACAACTCTAACTCCTAAGGACTTAAGGAAAAGGTTCATCTTGACCTTCCAAATGGGAAAGTTCAACCCATCAAATTTGTGTAGATACTTGATGCTAGAGAAGTCGTGTGATGCCATGAAAACATGTATAAGTGCACACACGAATATCAAATGCAACAAATGAATATAGACAAATGAAAGGACAAAACAAGGGTTAAATTCTGATACCATTTGTAAATCACCTAGAAGGGGAGTGAATAGGTGATGGCTATACAAAATGGCAAGTATTGCGGAATAAAAATTTACTTGCTAGCAATCTAGCAATTACCAATCACAACACAAGAAATATTTGCAAATAAGTAAACAATGTAAGTGTGCATGTAAGTAAAGAGAGAGTAGAGTGAAGAGAGAAAGAGTAAGCAATCACAAATACGATGATATGTTCTGAGGTTTGAGCCACTGCTCTATGTCTCTTCTTCAACACTATGAAGGATTTTCACTATGACCGATCTCACTAGATCATCAACCGTTATAAGTTCTCACTAGAACTCAATGGGCTCATAAGTCCTCTCTCCCGGTGCCGCAACACCAACACAGAGCTCACTAGCTCACTTGAGGCCGCACCTCTACAACTTCACAATAAAAGAAAATTGGTGATCTTCTCTTGATGAGAAAAAGCTTACAATCACAATTCTATAACCAAGATGAGGAGGTGAAACTCTTTGAAATTGTGTATGAAATCACCTAGAGGGGGGTGAATAGGTGATTATGCTAATCAATGCACAAATTTAAAATGAGATGATGCAATAATCACTCAAAGTAAGATTAGAAGCTGAATACCCCGTGAAGGGCTCTGAACTCCTTCCTCGTGATTCCTCTAAATAAGAGTTTGAGGTGCGCAATGCAATCTTGTTGTGAGAGTATAGATTGACAATATATAAATGAATGAAAAGCAAGTAAATAACACAAGTAAACAAATCACAAACACAGATATTGTTTCGAGGTTCGAGCACCCAGCTCTACGTCCCGCCTTCACCCAGAAGGATTTTCGATCCACTAGAAATTCAGCAAAGGATTACAACTATTATGGAGTACCCAACTCCTCAATCACACTCCTCTAGTACAGAGGTAGTGGAGCCACAAATACAATAATCACTTAGTGATCAAAAGACCACAAACTCTCTTTTGAAAAACTTTTCTTTACAAAACCTAGAGAATAATGTATAGGATTGAAGCTCAAGATTTGTAAGTGAAAAATAAAACAAATTAGAAAAGAGTTTTGATTCAAAAACTTCAGAGAAAAATCAGAGATTACAGCATAAAAATTGAGAATAAAAACTTCTTTCAAGAATAGTCAAACTTTTGATTTCTTTGCAAATGTTGTTGTAATTCTCCTAAACCCCATCCACCCCTATTTATAGGATAGAGGTGGGGATTAAAGGTAAATGTTGATTTGACTAATCAGGAAGGATAAGACCAAAACCAGCCTAAAACCACTTTTGGAGAATGAAAACACGTTTTAAAACATGTTTAAAAAACTAGTGTTTGGCTGATAATACACTCACGGTCGACCGGCCGGTCGACCGGTTTTCAAAAAAAATTTGACCGTTACCAGGCTCCGGTCGACCGTCCAAACAAAGAGTTGGGTGCAGTCAATCGGTCGACCGCCCGGTCGCCTGACATGGGGTCCGGTCGACCGCCCGGTCGACCGGATAACGTGCACACACCCAACAGTCAGAACTGCGGTCGACCGCACGGTCGACCGTTCTGACCTGTAATAAAAACGGTCGACTGCCCGGTCGACCGCAATAGGTCAAAACAGAAATTTTTAGGAAATATTTTTGAAGAAATGTTTATTTTCAAAAATGATTTTTGTCATGACTTTATAAAATACAATAAATTGAGTTTGCAAATACTGAAATAGGTCTATTAAAATATTTTACACAGAGACAAAAATAATCTTTTGACAAAACATTTGCAATTTTGTGTGTGTGGGGAATTTGAGCTTCAACACTATATACTATCTTTTAACAAACTAAAATATGAAAACTATATAGGAAGATGTCTCTGAACCGCGTTGCCGAGTTAGAGCCTCCTTTCCTATAAAAGATTCCTCTTGCGCCATCAACCTTACAACATGCTTTTAGCGCCATCAACCTTGCAACATGCTTAAAGTCATCAAGACTTGTACAAACCTGAAATTCACTCTAGAATCTTTATTAGTACCAATAGTTTTTATATGTTTTATTATCATCAAAACAAGTATAAATGGAGAGTGTAACCTTTTGGGCCAACAATCTCCCCCTTTAATTAATATCAATATTACCTTTCTCAAAATGATCTCTAAGGAAGTGATATCGAATCCCAATGTGTTTGGTCTTACTATGTTGATTTGCATTCTTAATCATATGAATTGTACTAGTGTTATCACAAAATATTTTAATATGGTCATAATGCAAATCGTAATCAAGGAGAGTATGTTTCATCCAAAGGACTTGAGTACAACAAGCCCCCGCCGCAACATACTCTGCCTCGGCGGTTGAGAGGGCTACTGAATTTTGTTTCTTGGAGGATCATGAAACAAGACAATTACCAAGAAATTGACATGTTCCACTAGTACTCTTCCTATCCACTCTACAACCCGCATAGTCGGCATCCGAAAAACTCGTCATTGAGAATTGTCCGGTCTTCGGATACCATAGACCCATTCTAATAGTGCTCTTAATATAACGAATAATGCGTTTTACCGCAATTAAATAAGATTTTTTGGGACAAGATTAGAATCTAGCACAACGACACATACTAAACATAATATCCGACCTACTAGCCGTTAAATACAACAAACTGCCAATCATGCTTCTATATAATTTTATGTCAACACACTTACCTTGGTCGTCCTTATCAAGCTTGGTGGTGGTGGCCATGGGAGTGTTGCAAATTTTTAGTCTTCAAGCCCAAATTTCTTGATGAGTTCCTTGGAGTACTTGGCTTGACATATGAAGATCCCATCACGCATTTGCTTGATTTGGAGTTCAAGAAAATAGTTCAATTCACCTATCAATGACATCTCAAATTCACGTTGCATACATTGTTCAAACTCCTTGCAAAGTAATTCATTAGTAGAACCAAAAATTATATCATCAACATATATTTGTACTATAAGAATGTCACTACCAACATGTTTAGTAAATAATGTGGAGTCTCCTTTGTCTTTAACAAAATCATTTGATAGAAGAAAACTAGAAAGCCTTTCATACCAAGCTCTAGGAGCTTGTTTTAAACCATACAATGATTTATCTAGTATGAAAATAAAATTTAGACGTATATGATCCATAAAACCGGGGGGTTGTTCAACATATACTTCCTCATTAATAGAATCATTAAAAATGCACTTTTTACATCCATTTAAAAAAGCTTAAAGTTTTTATAGGATGCATAAGATAATGTGATCCGTATGGCTTCTAACCGTGCTACAGGTGCAAAGGTCTCCTCAAAGTCGATTGCTTCAACTTGAGTGTAACCTTGGGTCACTAATCTAGCCTTATTCCTAACAACATTACCTGACTCATCCAACTTGTTTCTAAAAATTCACTTAGTACCAATTATTGGTCTATCATGGGGTCTAGAAACAAGATGCCCAACTTGATTGCGCTCAAATTGATTGAGCTCTTCTTGCATAGCAAGCAACCAATATGAGTCGCCCTCGGCTTCAAGAATGTTTTTGGGTTCAAAATGAGATATGAATGCATAATGCCCACACAAGTCATGGAGTTTGGAGCGAGTGGTTACCCCCCTTTGATACATCATCTATGATGAGATCTTTGGGATGATTTGTAGCGTATCTCCAATCTTTAGGAAGTGGTTGTAATGGTTTCACTTCATCCTTTTGAACTTTACCATTAGGTTCTTGCTTGTCTTCTTGAATGGGTGAGTCCTTCAAGGATATTTTCTCCATGTCCTCACCTAATGAGTCAATCTCTACAACATTCTCAATAAATGCATTAGATTTCTCAAATTTAACATGCATAGACTCTTCAATAGTAAGAGATGATTTAATGAACACTCTATATGCTTTACTAGTACTAGAATAGCCAACAAAGATTGCTTTATAAGCCTTAGCATCAAATTTACCCAAATCATCTTTGGTGTTTAAAACAAAATACTTGCATCCAAAAACTTTAAAGTATGAAACATTTGGTTTTCTTAAATGATAAATTTCAAAAGAAGTCCTGGAAGTATTTTTACACAAATAAATACGGTTGGATATATAGCATGCGGTGTTTACGGCCTCGGCCCATAAGTATTAAGGGAGCCCGTATTTACTTATCATAGTCCTAACCATTTCTTGAAGAGTTCGATTCATCCGTTCAACTGCTCCATTTTGTTGTGGAGTTTTAGGACATGACATTTCATGCTTAATTTCTTTTTCATCACAATAAGTCATGAAGAGTTGGTTGACAAACTCACCACCTCTATCACTTCTTATGCTTAAAATCGAAAATCCTTTTTCTTTTTCAACTCTTTTTCGAAAAATCTTAAAATGCGAAAAGTTTGATTTTTATGCTCCAAAAAGAAAACCCAAGTGAAACGAGAGAAATCATCGATTAAAACAAAAACATATCTATTTCCATTTAAGCTTTTAGTTTTAGTTGATCCAAAAAGATCCATGTGAATCAATTTTAATGGCCTAGATGTCATGATATCCTTGATCGGTTTGAAAAAAGACTTGATTTGTTTTTCAAGTTGGCACGCACCACAAATGCGGTCTTTTTCAAACTTCAAATAAGGAATACCCTTCATCAATTCCTTAGAATTTATTCTAGCAAGATGATCAAAAGAAGTATGGCCTAATCTTCTATGCCATAACCATGAAATCTTATCAAAAGCACTTAAACATTTTATAGTGCAATCAAAATTAAGCATATCAATAATGTATACATTATTTTCACGAAATTCAGTGCGAATACATTCATTGGTTTTACTATAAAAAATTTTGCAAGAAGATTCATCAATTGAGACCACGATCACATAGTTGACTAATACTAAGTAAATTATGTTTAAGCCCATCAACAAGAACTACATTTTCAATTAAAGGAGATGTACCAATCTTAATGTTACCTATACCAATGATGGTGCCCTTGGAGTCATCTCCGAAGGTGACGGTTCCACCTTCAATGTACCTCGATAGGATTGCGAAATTATTGATGTCCCATGTCATATGCCTTGAGCAACCACTATCAAGGTACCACCGCTCCTTACGTCTTGGAGTCTTGGAGTATACCTATATCAAATAATGTAAATCTTGATTTTGATACCCATATTTTCTTAAGTCCTAATACTTTAGTGTTTCGAACCCAAACATGATTATTGGTACTATTTATATGATCATAACAAAATTTAGCTAAATGACTATTTCGGCCACAATAAGTACGTACATTTATAAATTCTTCCATATTTAAAAGCATAATGAGCATGTGGTTTATGAACATGTGATTTATGAGCATGGGATGTTTTTGCATGATTGACATGTGAAGTGTTGGCATGATGAACATGTGGAGTTTTAACATGAGGAGAATGCATGTGCTTCTTTGAAAACATTTCTTCTAATTTAGTATTGTTAAAAGCATATTCTTTAAAATATTTCCCAAATCATTTATTCTAGTTTTTAACATAAAAAACTCATTTTCATCAATTTTAGGATATTTAGCTTTGCAAGCAACTCTATAGGCATCAAAATCTCTTTTTGTTGAAATAAGAGTAGAAGATAATTCATCCTTTTCTTTTGAATAAATAGCAATGTGATTTTTAAGCATTTCATTTTCCTTTTTCAATTTTAAACAATATTCCTTTTTAGAATCAAAACTTTCTGAAAGTTCAATGAAAGCTTGTAATAACAATTCTTTACTTATTTCATTATCATCATCATGTGGTGCGGTAGTTACCTTAGGTGTGTTTGTCATGAAACACACATTGGCCGTGTCAACTTCATCTTCGGATTCACTTTCCGAATCCCAAGTGGCTTTGTACACCTTCTTTTCAAATGGCTTCTTTTACTTCAAGGAGGAAGATATCTTTTTCTTGAAATCTGGACAATCGGCATGATGTGTCCGGGTTTCCGCCAGTTGTAGCATATGATCTTTTCTCCTCCTTCCCTTCCCATCTCTTTCTATGGTTGAGCTTATTCTTGTGATACATTCTTTTTACATTTCTCATAAGAAGAGATAGCTCTTCATCATCTTCTTCATCTTCTTCATCATCGTAGTTGGTAGAGGTAGACTGAAAGCTAAAGACTTTTTCTTTTGAGGCGCCGCTTCTTCTCTAGCCTTTTTCTCCATCTCATGAGTTTTAAGATTTTCAATAAGACTTATGAGCTCCATCTCGTCTTTGTCATTCAATTCATTCAAGGTCGTAGCTTTGATTTCCCATGATGAAGGGAGAGCACGAATCACCTTACGCACCTTTTGGTCGTTGCTGATTTCATCACCTAGAGAAGCAATAGCATTTGTGATTTTAGTAAACTTAGTGATCATATCATTAATAGATTCATTTTCTTGCATTTAAAACTTTCATATTGGGAACGCAAGATATCAATTTTGGCTCTCTTGACTTGTGATGTTCCCTCATGAGTGACCAATAAGTGTTGCCAAATCTCATAAGTGGACTTGCAATGAATAACCCGTGTTAAGTCATCCTCATTCAATGCTAAAAGTAGGGCATTTTAAGCCTTCGAATTAGCCTCAAATTCCTTGGAAGTAAGATCGGACCAAGTGTCCTCACTTTTGGTTTTACTAAAGGCTTGGTCAAAGATTTAGCAACTAGGCTACCTAGAGATTGTAGAAAAATGTTCATCCTATGGGAAAGTTAGTCCATCAAATTTGGGAGGGGTCTTAATGTTATCGGCCATCTTTACTAGTGTATGAATGAATATATGAAAATAGTGATTAGCAATTTATAGGATCTCTCTATGGATGTGAAGCCAAAAACTAGAGTGCTAGCTCTGATACCAGTTGAAATCACCTAGAGGGGAGTGAATAGCTGATTATGCTAATCAATGCACAAATTTAAAAATGAGATGATGCAACAATCACTCAAAGCAAGATTAGAAGCCGAATACCCGTGAAGGGTTCTGAACTCTTTCCTCGTGATTCCTCTAAATAAAAATTTGAGGTGCGCAATGCAATCTTGTTGTGAGAGTATAGATTGACAATATATGAATGAATGAAAAGCAAGTAAATAACACAAGTAAACCAATCACAAACACAAAGATTTGTTTTGAGGTTCGAGCACCCAGCTCTACGTCCCCGCGTTGACCCGGAAGGATTTTCGATCCACTAGAAATTTCATAAAGGATTACAACCACTAGGGAGTATCTAACTCCTCAATCACACTCCTCTAGTCCAGAGGTAGTGGAGCCACAAATACAATAATCACTTAGTGATCAAAAGACCATAAACTCTCTTTTGAAAAACTTTTCTTTACAAAGCCCTAAAGAATAATGTATAGAATTGAAGCTCAAGGTTTGTAAGTGAAAAATAAAACAAAGTAGAAGAGAGTTTTGATTCAAAAACTTTAGAGAAAAATCAAAGATTAGAGCACAAAAACTGAGAACAAAAACTTCTTTCAAGAATACTCAAACTTTTAATTTCTTTGCAAATGTTGTTGTAACTCTCCTCAACCCCATCCACCCCTATTTATAAGATATAGTTAGGGGTTAAAGGGTAAATGTTAATTTGACTAATCAGGAAGGATAAGACTCAAAACCAGCCTAAAACTACGCTTGGAGAATGAAAACATGGTTTAAAACATGTTTAAAAAACTAGCCGTTTGGCTGATAATACACTCACGGTCGACGGCCGGTCAACCAGTTTTCAAAAAAAATTTTGACCGTTACCAGGTTCCGATCGACCGTCCCAAACAGAGAGTTGGGTGCAGTCAGTCGGTCGACCGCCCGGTCGCCCGACATGGGGCCCGGTCGACCGGATAACGTGCACACATGCACGCACCCAATGGTCAGAACTACAGTCGACCGCATGGTCGACCGTTCTGACCTATAATAAAGCCGGTCGACCGCCCGGTCGACCGCAACAGGTTAAAACAGAAATTTTTAGGAAATGTTTTTGAAGAAATGTTATTTTCAAAAATGATTTTTGTCAAGACTTTGTAAAATATAATAAATTGAGTTTGCAAATACTGAAATAGGTCTATTAAAATATTTTACACAAGAAACAAAAATAATCTTTTGAAAAAACATGTGCAATTTTGTGTGTGGGGGAAATTTGAGCTTCAACACTATATACTATCCTTTAACAAACTAAAATATAAAAATTATATAGGAAGATGCTCTGAACCGCGTTGCCGAGCTAGAGCCTCCTTTCCTATGAAAGATTCCTCTTGCGCCATCAACCTTACAACATGCTTTTAGCGCCATCAGCCTTGCAACATGCTTAAAGCCATCAAGTCTTGTAAAAACCTAAAATTCACTCTAAAATCTTTATTAGTACCAAATAGGTTTTATATGTTTTGTTATCATCAAAACAAGTATAAATAGAGAGTGTAACCTTTTGGGCCAACAGTGTAGTGAAAATAGCTTGCAAAGATGTAGAGGGAAGGCTCAAGCTAAAAAACAAGAATGTGGAGTTTTGGCTCAAAAGAAAAACTTTCAAAAAAAGGCTAAAACTTGACTAAATCTTCTTCTAAACTTGTAAATCATTTTCTAACTTCTTAAATCTTGTTCTTGGATTTTCTACAGTCCCACTATTTATAGCAGATGAAAACATGAGGAGAAAACCCAAAAGAGTCGTTGGGAAAAGACCTAAAAGAAGACAAAACAGAATATAGCCATTGGGAAAAATCAGAAGGAAATCCTTTTGTCGGTCAACTGGCCGGTCGACTGCCAACGGTCAGATTTTCGACCGTTGGGAATAATGGTCGACTGGTCAGTCGACTGTTTTTCCCTAACCAGGGAGCAAAGCTCTCTGCCAGTCAACCGGGGCAGTGGACCGGACCCAACCGAGAGCAAAGCTCTTGCAGTCGATCGACCGCCTGGTCGACCGAAGTGCACATAATGCACTTTGGTGCATGTCGAACGACCGCTCGGTCGACCGACAGAGCAAAGCTGCTCTGCCTACGGTCGACTAATCGGTCGACCGACTTTGGGCCGAAAGCTTGTTATGGAAATCTTTTTGAAACCAATCTTTTTCCGACAAAATAAACTTTGACCTTTAAATAAAAAATAGAGTTCTAGGAACTTGATATAACCAGTGTGTGATCATGGATCAACACAAAACAAAGTTAGAACTATATTTTGTAAAAAAAATACTTCTCTAAATCGAAAAAGAGTTTATCCAAAACTCGTTTTCCGAAACTTGATCTTGAAAATGAAAAAGACAAATGTTTTGAACTCTTTTTAAAACACTTTAGGAATGTGAAAAATGTGTGTGTCAATCCCAGAAGAGCTATCAACCTATATCATCTTAGTTTTAACAAACGACTATAAATCTTATCTAAAATGCAAAAAGCAAAAATACAAATCTTGATATAGTCTCTTTTGCAAACTTGATCCTTGAGCTCTTCCATGTGCTTAGGCTCTGGGATCTACATCTTCTTGGCTTCCAAATGTGTGAGTCTTGATGGGCCGAAATGCAATAGAGTGTTAACCTGAAACTTTGTAAATAAAATTATTAAAAACATAAATATATATGTTTTGTTATCCTCAAAACTAGGGATGGCCTTTGGGCCAACATTGTCCTGTTTGTAATTTTCATACATGTATTTAGTGCAGGGTTGTGTCATGTGAGATGAGGCAGTCGTGTTTTGGGTTGAGATTGGGTGCATTTGGGAGGGTTAGAGAGTTTTCAACCATGATTGTACTTCTCTCGATTTGATTAGAGATTCAACTTCTCTCAATTAGATTAGGGAATCTTTGCTCCTCTTGTGGAGCGCAGGCAAAGGCTGAAGCCGCTGAACCATATAAATCTCCATGTCTTCTTCTTGTCTCTCTTGTCTATATTCTATACTTGTGTCTTGGTCAGTTTCTCTGCTTCCCAGATTCACTGCAACATCGTGTTATTTCAGTTGCAATCATTCTAAACACACATATATCTAAGCATGGTATACTTCTCAAGATCCAAAGTATCAGATTGTTCTTACAACGGAGTTAATACATGCATCGAACAATCATGATGCTTAGTCAGAACGAAAAGAGAGATCGTGAGATAGAGGAGAGAGATTGAGATCCGGGAGAGGAGGTTTTGTGAAGAGAGGGATCTTTTGTGAACAGTGAAATGCTGAAATCTGTCAACTTTTTTTTTCCAATTTTACCCTCGTTGCAGGCAGAAAGCAAAAAAACAAACTTAAAAGCATAACATGGGTAAATTTGTCCACCCATGCAAAAAACCATCTACCAACAGAATATATTGTTACTCATTATTGCTATCTATAATATAGTAACCAACATAATTTGTTACTGATTATTGTCAAATTTCTAAAACTTGCTAGAGTTAGCAATTAACATGTTTCTGCTCTCTAGAGCTCTCTCTCTCTCTCTCTCCTTCCTCTCTCTCTCTCTCTCTCTATATATATATATATATATATATATATTATATATATATATATATATTATATGAGAAAAATGTATATCAGCCTGCGGGCTGAGAGTACTTTGTCAGCCTGCGGTGACGTGGCTCAATTTGTTACCTCACTGACTTGCGGCCCGCTTTTAGGAAGAAGTTAAATTACCAAATACCCCTTTTCGATAACTTTCCTTATTGTTTATTATTATTTTTCCTTCTTTTTTTTGCCGCTCTTTATAGGATTTAGGTTATTGTATATAAATTACTTTTCGCCCTATTTCCTTACCTCTTTTTTGAAAGATCTAGTTTCTACTTTTCAGCCTGCGATAAAATTTTTTCTGAAAATATAAAATCTTTTCAGATCAATTTTTTCAGCCTGCGATAAAATTCTACTTTATAGTTTAATTTAAACTGCGACCTTAGTCAGAGACTTTGGTCGCTGTGTACATTTAAACAGCGACCTTAGTCAGAGACTTTGGTCGCTGTATACATTTAAACTGCGACCTTAGTCAGAGACTTTGGTCGCTGTGTACATTTAAACTGCGACCTTAGTCAGAGACTTTGGTCGCAGTGTACATGGTTAATTGCGACCAAGGTCGCAGTGTTGTTATTGATAAAGATGGCCCAAGCAACTACAATCTAGGGTTGTATTACATGGACTGCGACTTAGGTCGCAGTACGTTAAGTAAGTGTTTCCTTTATATTAACATGCATAGCGACCAAAGTCACAGTGTTGTTATTAAGTGTTATTTTGGATTAAGTCCTTTTTTGAATCTAAATGATAAATGAAAAGTTTGCTGAGGGGACACGACTTGGAGTCACTCCGAGAGACGCGGCCTGTCATAAAGATTTTATGAGATCTTAAACGTCAAGTCTACGTTGTCTACGCGTCGGCTCTTCATTGGGTTTAGGCGTTAATGTCTTTTAATGCGAAACCGGCGCTGGCGGTTGGAGACCATTAAAGCCGACTGTTCTGATTAATGAACCATTAATTATGGTTATTATGGGCTGCCTATAAATAGGGCTAACCCTCTCCCTTTAACAGCCCATAATTAGACTGTTTTCTTTCGAGAGCAATTGCTCTGAGAATTTCCGCCTTCTTCAGAGTCTCTAACAGGGGCCTGCCTCCATGGATGAAGATGACCCTATGGACGAATTTGATCGATGTTCGTCCACAAGGGAAGAAGTCATAGACCTCATCGTCCACAAGGAAAGAAGTCATGGTCCTCGTCGTTCACGAGGGAAGAAGTCATGATCCCTGACGAGGACTTAACCCTCACCAAGATCTCCTCGGACTTGATGCACCAGTCAAGCTTGCTGGCACGGGATGGTCAGAGTGGGTATGGCGGCGGGGGATGTGGTGGATATAGTGGGGGGTAGCATACCTTGTGAGGTCTCACTCTCCCTCTCTTACCCCAGAAGTGACATCGAGGAAATTCCATGCTCACTGGATAACCTTCTGGTGGAAGAGATATTCATAAACGAAGGATCGTATCCCGCCACTTTGGAGGGTCAGGTGGAATCGGAGGATTCTGCTGCCACCAGACCTCAATAACACCACTGCTCTTAGTCAACAAGGGCTCTTTTGATGTTTAGTCTTCTTTGTACTGCTGTATTGTAACACTCAATCTTATTGTATAAGAGAGCTCTTTTGATGTTTAGTCTTCTTTGTACTGCTGTATTGTAACACTCAATCTTATTGTATAAGAGAGCGTTTTGTATCATTTTCACATGCCTGGAGATAAATGCCTGGACATAAATAAAAATCATATTTGTTTTTTAATAAACTACGACGTTGGTCGCAGTCATGCATTGCAAACAAAACAACTTGGACCAGAGACGACACTGCGACCAAGGTCGCATAAGACTACATTGCAAACAGAAACAACTGCGACCAGGGTCGACACTTCGACCAAAGACTGCGACTAAGTAACTTCTGCGGTGACATGTCACCTCGTCGCAGTGTTGTTGTTGATTAAGACTAAAGACCAGCAGCTGCGACCAAGGTCGCAGATTATTTTTTTAAGACTGCGGCCAGCAACTGCGACCAAGGTCGCAGTGTTGTTGTTGTTTAAAAATAAAGACCAGCGATTTGCGACCAAGGTCGCAGTGTATTTTATTAAGTCCAAAAACCAGCAACTGCGACCAAGGTCGCAGTGTATTTTATTAAGTCCAAAAACCAGCAACTGCGACCAAGGTCGCATTGTATTTTATTAAGACTACGGTTAGCAACTGCGACCAAGGTAGCAGTGTTGTTGTTGATTAAGACTAAAGACCAGCAACTGCAACCAAGGTCGCAGTTTATTTATTAAATCTGCGTCCAGCAACTGCGACCAAAGTCGCATCCTTTCATTTTAAAAATTTATACGGGTGAAGTAATATAATTATTAACTGCGTCCATGGTCGCAGTATATTCGTTTAGCGTAAAATATTTAAAATGAAGGTTTGTAACAATTGTACAGCATTTCAACCAAGACATAGTAGTAAAAAATGTAACTCACATAATTAACTTTAGAAAACAGATTTATATATATTTAAAAAAAATACAAAATACAATTTTTTAAACTTCTAATCCTCGTCATCACCATCGTAATCAGATTCGTCGTCAAGAGTCATGCTTTCGTCTTCTGTATCGCTTTCCGTCTCTTCCTCCTCTTCAGCGATATTTTCCTCTTCGCTTTCTTTCTCTTCATGTTTGAATTTTGGTTCATCAATGAACTCCCAGAACGGGTCGTCTGTATCAAGCTCATCCTCTAACCCGTAGCGAGGTATATCTTCAGAACTATACATCCAATCATCATTAGATGATTGGCTTCTTTCCGGTGAAGACGGTGGAGAAGACATTTTTTTGAGTCTATTGACCGAACAGTGAGAGTAACGTGTTTGAGTAAAAATAATTTAGTATGTTTGTAATCCTTTGCTGATGACCCTTTATATATTTAATCCCGGAATTTCAAAGGTTTAAGCTCTCAAACCACGTGAATATCCCAAACTTATTTTCTACCTTTTCCTAAAAATTGTGTATAGTCCTAGGTGACTGTTCAGTTATCCAAAACAGTTTAAAAGTTAATACACTATAACTTTAAATTACTTTGAACTCCAAAACAGTACATTATTGCGACCATAGTCGCATTGGGAACTGATAAATGATTAACTGCGACCATAAATTGCATCAGTAGTAGGATTGAGACTATGGTCGCAGTGTTTAAGAGCAGCAGTCGCAGTTTGGATATGTAATTAAAAGAGCTTATAAGTTAATATAGTGAGAAAGAGACCTTACAAAAAAATAGAATTAAAAGCTTTTAAAAGAAGACAAAATATAATTGAATATCAGAAGATCAGGAAATCCTAATCCTCGTCATTATCGCCATCATAAGCAGATTCATCGTCTTCATTCTTCTGCTCTTCCTCTTCATCACTTATTTCCTCATCATCTTGCTATTTTTGAGGTTTTTTGTTTCACCGATGAACTCTCAGAATGGATCGTCTCTATCAAGGTCTTCGTCTGACCCGTGATAGGAAGCGAGCCTACAGCATCAGAGGACATGCTTTCATTAAGCATGTCTCCGTCAAGTGGCAGAGGAATAATGTCTTCTTCACTAACCCACATGAAAACTTCATTATCATCATGAATAGGAGGATCAGTTAATACATTATTTGATGTAGTGAGATAGTCAAAAGGAGTGAAGTCCAGACTGGTATCAGATTCACTAGAATATCCTGAAGACAAAGGACAGGTGGTGGTGAACGATTGAAGTTGAAATCTAGTGTTCAGAGGAAGAAGATGGGGAAGACATGATTCAAGAATGATTTTTTTTTTTGGAAGTTTTTGAAATCAAATTGAAAAGGAAGAGCAAAAATATAGTTTTTAGGTATGAGATAATATATTAGTAAGAAGCATTATATAAAGGTGAATATTTGTGGAAGAACATGAATAGTAATAATATTGTTAGAGGTGATGGTTGAGTATGGTAAGAAGTGGTAAAAAAAATAAATATTTAATTGAAGATTTATTGCGGGAGAATCCGAAGTACAAATTAACTTTTTATAGAATTGTTTGCCTATATCTTTAGATTACGTATGGTGCACATCTTTCCTTTCTCGAGATTAACATTAGTGTATCTCTTTTTTCTAGACTGTTGTTGTATCACGGTAGAAAGAATATTAATTACTTCATTTAATTCAGTGTAATTAATATAGTAATTTTTATAAGATTTGATATACGCGAATTGATCTCAGGGTCGCATGGCTAATCCACCCTAGTCGCATATTAAAAATCTTTACATAAGGCATGGGAAAGAAGATTGCGACTTTGGTCGCAGTACTGAAGGAGGTCGCATTATTGTACGATAGAATGCGACTAGGGTCGCAGACGTTATATAAAGAAGTTTGTTATACAATGACTGCGACTAGTGATTGCGACTGTGTCGCAGTTGTCATATAAAATTGAAATTATATTGTATTAGGTCGCATAAAAACGTTTTTGTTATACTATGAGTGCGATTAGTGACTGCGACTGTGTCGCAGTTGTTATATTGTATGAAGCCAGCAACTGCGATTAGTGACTGCGACTATGTCGCAGTTGTTATATTGTATTAAGTCTGCGACCATGGCATGTTTTTTAAATTTCAATGCTTTCTGCTTATTTTACATTATATTGATCCAATTTTTTTTAAATTATATGTATTAAAATTACGAATTTTATAACTGTAGATATATTCAACTGAAATTTTGTTTGTTCATGACTTTATTCCAGTTTAGAATTAAAAAAGGGTATTTTGGTCAATTTGTTTCACGATTGTTTAGGCGGGGTTTTTTTGATTTTTTTGGCGCCCACACTCTGCGACCGATGTGTGGCATATATTCAGCCACGTCCCGCAGGCTGAGAAACTCTCTCAGCCCGCAGGCTGAGGTACAGTAAGCCCATATATATATATATAATATATATATATATATAATATATATAATATATATATATATATATTATATATATATATATATATATATATATATGGGCTTACTGTACCTCAGCCTGCGGGCTGAGAGAGTTTCTCAGCCTGCGGGACGTGGCTGAATATATGCCACACATCGGTCGCAGAGTGTGGGCGCCAAAAAAATCAAAAAACCCCGCCTAAACAATCGTGAAACATTGACAAAAATACCCCTTTTATATGACGACAGCGACTTCTAGCATTGAAAAGTAAAAAAATATTCCATGGTCGCATACTTAATACAGAATAAAGAATACCGGAGGAAACATGCTATCGTATAGCAATGCGACCTCTTCAGTGCTGCGACCAAAGTCGCAAAACTTCTTTCTCATTACGATGGTGATGACGAGGATTAGAAGTTTAAAAAAATATTTCTCATTACGATGGTGATGACGAGGATTAGAAGTTTAAAAAAAACTGTATTTTGTTTTTTTTTTAATATATATAAAATCTGTTTTCTAAAGTTAATTGTGTGAATTACATTTTTTACTACTATGTCTTGGTTGAAAATGCTGTACAATTGTTACAAACCTTCATTTTAAATATTTTACGCTAAACGAATATACTGCGACCTTGGTCGCAGTTAATAATTATATTACTTCACCCTTATAAATTTTTAAAATGAAAGGTTGCGACATTGGTTGCAGTTGCTGGACGCAGACTTAATAAATACACTGCGACCTTGGTCACAGTTGCTGGACTTTAGTCTTAATCAACAACAACACTGCTACCTTGGTCGCAGTTTCTGACCGTAGTCTTAATAAAATAAACGATCGTAGTCTTAATAAAATAAACTGCGACACAGCGACCTTGGTCGCAGTTGCTGGTCTTTACTCTTAATCAACAACATCACACCTTGGTCGCAGTTGTGGTCTTTATAATAATCAACAACAACACTGCGACATTGGTCGCAGTTGATGGCCGCAGTCTTAAAAAAATAATCTGCAATCTTGGTCGCTATTGCTGGTCTTTAGTCTTAATCAACAACAACACTGCGACGAGGTGACACGTCACCGCAGCAGTTGCTTAGTCGCAGACTTTGGTCACAGCGTCGACCCTGGTCGCAGTAGTTACTTTTGCAATGTATCTTATGCGACCTTGGTCGCAGTGTCATCTATGGTCATAGTTGTTTTGTTTGCAATGCATGGCTGCGAAAAAGTTCGTAGTTTATTAAAAAAAACAAATATGCTTTTTATTTATGTCCAGGCATTTATCTCCAGGCATGTGCAAATGATACAAAACGATCTCTTATACAATAAGATTGAGTGTTACAAATACAGCAGTACAAAAAGACTAAACATCAAAAAATCCCTTGTTGACTAAGAGCAATCTTCTTCTTGAGGTCTGGTGGCAGCAGAATCAATAAGATTGAGTGTTACAAAGAAGACTAAACATCAAAGTAGCCAAGAAGACTAAACATCAAAAAATCCCTTGTTGACTAAGAGCAATCTTCTTCTTGAGGTCTGGTGGCAGCAGAATCAATAAGCTTGAGTGTTACAAAGAAGACTAAACATCAAAGTAGCCAAGAAGACAAAACATCAAAAGAGCCAAGAAGAGCCCTTGTTGACTACTAAGAGCAATCTTCTCCTGGAGGTCTGGTGGCAGCAGAATCTTTCGTTTATGAACATCTCTTCACCAGAAGGTTATCCAGTGAGCATGGAGTTTCCTCGATGTGACTTCTGGGGTAAGAGAGGGAGAGTGAGACCTCACAAGGTATGCTACCCACCACTATATCCACCACATCCCCCGCCGCCATACCCACTCTGACCATCCGTTACCAGCAAGCTTGACTGGTGCATCAAGTCAGAGCAGATCTCGGTGAGGATTAAGTCCTCGTCAGGGATCATGACTTCTTCCCTTGTGAACGACGAGGACCATGACTTCTTCCCTGTGGACGATGAGGTCTATGACTTCTTCCCTTGTGGACGAACATCGATCAAGTTCGTCAATAGGGTCATCTTCATCCATGGAGGCAGGCCCCTGTTAGAGACTCTGAAGAAGACGGAAATTCTCAGAGCAATTGCTCTCGAAAGAAAACAGTCTAATTATGGGCTGTTAAAGGGAGAGGGTGAGCCCTATTTATAGGCAGCCCATAATAACCATAATTAATGGTTCATTAATCAGAATCGTCGGCATTAATGGTCTCCAACCGCCAGCGCCGGTTTGGCATTAAAAGACATTAACGCCTAAACCTAATGAAGAACCGACGCGTAGACAACCGCTTCGGGAAACAACGAATGGTGCGGGGTTCGTCAACATAGACTTGACGTTAAAAGATCTCATAAAATCTTTATGACAGGTCGCGTCTCACGGACTGACTCCAAGTCGCATCAGACAACAGACAACTTTTCATTTTCATTTAGATTCAAAAAATGACTTAATCCAAAAAACAACACTTAATAAAACAACATTTACTTAACGTACTGCGACCAAAGTCGCAGTCCACGTAATGCAACCTTAGATTGCAGTTGCTGGCCATCTTTATCAATAACAACACTGCGACCTTGGTCGCATTTAACCATGTACACTGCGACAAAAGACTTTGGCTAAGGTCGCAGTTTAAATGTACAATGCGACCAAAGACTCTGACTACATTATATTCAAAAAAATTAATTACTTAACGTACTGCGACCAAAGTCGCAGTCCATGTAATGCAACCCTAGATTGCAGTTGCTGGCCATCTTTATCAATAACAACACTGCGACCTTGGTCGCATTTCACCATGTACACTGCGACCAAAGACTTTGACTAAGGTCGCAGTTTAAATGTACAATGCGACCAAAGACTCTGACTACATTATATATAAAAAAAATAAACTATAAAGTAGAATTTTATCGCAGGCTGAAAACATTGATCTGAAAAGATTTTATATTTTCAAAAAAAAAATTTATCCCAGCCTGAAAAGAAGAAACTAGATCTTTCAAAAAACAGGTAAAGAAATTAGGCGAAAAGTAATTTCTATCCTATAAAGAGCGGCAAAATAAAAGGGGGAAAAATAATAATAAACATAAGAAAAGTTATCATAAGGGGTATTTGGTAATTTAACTTCTCCCTAAAGCGGGCCGCAAGTCAGTGAGGTGACAAAGCGGGCCGCAAGTCAGTGAGTGACAAAGCGGGCCACGTCACGCGGGCTGATATACATTTCTCTCTCTCTCTCTCTCTCTCTCTCTATATATATATATATATATATATATATATATATATATATATATATATGAGAAAGAGAAATGTAAATCAGCTGATATAGGAGGCAACTTTCTCCTCTGTCGCACTCAAAAATCATATTTTTCGAATGAATTTTTAAGATCCGACCGCACATTATCATCTTCATATTCTAAGATATACACATACAAAAAATCAAGTGATTTGAAGTTCGTTTATTCATTGATCTAATTGTTCCATTTTGTTCCACTGTTAAAAAATCGTTAATGTTTGAACCCAAAGAAAATGGAGTAAATTAACTTCAAATCACTTAATTTTTTTATATGTGTATATCTTAGAGCATGAAGATGATAATGTGCGGTCGGATCTTGAAAATTCATTCGAGAAATATAATTTTTGAGTGCGACATAGGAGGAAGTTGCCTCCTGTGTCAGCTGATTTACATTTCTCTCCTCTCTCTCTCTATCTATATATATATATAATATATATATATATATATATATAATATATATAATATGAGAAAAATGTATATCAGCCTGCAGCTGAGAGAACTCTGTCAGCCTGCGGTGACGTGGCTCAAGATTTGTCACCCCACTAACTTGCGGCCCGCTTATAGGAAGAAGTTAAATTACAAGATACCCCTTATGAAAAGCTACTCTGTCGGTAAAAGACAATGGATATGTATAGTTTATTATATTTTTATATTTATGACGTTATTCAATTTTTGTGACAATTATCTTTTATAACTGCGACCAAACTGCCAACATTTTTTATTAAATCACGAAACTAATTTGAATGCTTCTTTAATTTTTTTTATCTGATTTGATATTTAATGATTTTTAATATAATCGCAGTTTACTTTTTTTCGCATGTAATGTATAATGCGATCAAGGACCCGACTATGGTCGCAGTACTTAACGAGAGCGATAGTATAATCGCAGTTTACGTATTATTTTATATTTTTTGTTCTTCATTTCTGACTGTTGTCTGATCCTCCTATGAACTATTAAATTGGTTTTTACATATAGTATGCGATCATGGACCGCGACTATGGTCGCACTACCGCGACTATGGTCGCAGTACTTAACGAGAGCCATAGTATAATCGCAGTTTACGTATTATTTTATATTTTTTGTTCTTCATTTCTGACTGTTGTCTGATTCTCCTATGAACTATTAAATTGGTTTTTACATATAGTATGCGATCATGGACTGCGACTATGGTCGCACTACCCGCGACTATGCTCGCAGTATTTAACGAGAGCGATAGTATAATCGCAGTTTACGTATTATTTTATATTTTTTTGTCTTCATTTCTGACTGTTGTCTGATCCTCCTATGAACTATTAAATTGGTTTTTACATATAGTATGAGATCATGGACTGCGACTATGGTCGCACTACCCGCGACTATGGTCGCAATACTTAACGAGAGCGATAGTATAATCGCAGTTTACGTATTATTTTATATTTTTTGTTCTTCATTTCTGACTGTTTCCTGATCCTCCTATGAACTATTAAATTGGTTTTTACATATAGTATGTGATCATGGACTGCGACTATGGTCGCACTACTGCGACTATAATCGCAGTACTTAACGAGAGCGATAGTATAATCGCAGTTTACGTATTATTTTATATTTTTTTGTTCTTCATTTCTGACTGTTGTCTGATCCTCCTATGAACTATTAAATTGGTTTTTACATATAGTATGCGATCATGGACTGCGACTATGGTCGCACTACCGCGACTATGGTCGCACTACTTAACGAGAGCCATAATATAATCGCAGTTTACGTATTATTTTATATTTTTTGTTCTTCATTTCTGACTGTTGTCTGATCCTCCTATGAACTATTAAATTGGTTTTTACATATAGTATGCGATCATGGGACTGCGACTATGGTCGCAGTACACTTGACTGCATTTTTCTTGATGATTTTTTTTTGCTAAGTTAAATGTAATAACGGTGAATAAGTACTGATTCTATAGTCGCAGTTTACATATGTTTTTATATGTTTTGCTTATAAAGTATGAATTATTTTTACTTATTGCATGCGTAGTAACACACTGCGACTATGGTCGCAGTGTTTTAAGAACCAGTCGTCAGTTTGATATGTAATTAAAAGAGCTTATAAGTTAATATAGTGAGAAAGAGACCTTACAAAAAAATAGAATTAAAAGCTTTTAAAAGAAGACAAAATAAGGTTGAATATCAGAAGATCAGGAAATCCTAATCCTCATCATTATCACCATCATAAGCAGATTCGTCGTCTTCATTCTTCTGCTCTTCCTGTTCATCACTTATTTCCTCATCATCTTCCTGTTTTTGAGGTTTTTTTTTGTTTCACCGATAAACTCCCAGAATGGATCGTCTCTATCAAGCTCTTCGTCTGACCCGTTGCGAGAAAGCGAGCCTACAGCATCAGAGGACATGCTTTCATCAAGCATGTCTCCGTCAGTGGCAGAGGAATAATGTCTTCCTCACTAACCCACATGAAATCTTCATTATCCTCATGAATAGGAGGATCAGTTAATATATTATTTGAAGTAGTGAGATAGTCAAAAGGAGTGAAGTCCAGACTGGTATCAGATTCACTAGAATATCCTGAAGAAAAAAGAACCGGTGGGGGAACGATTGAAGTTGAAATCTAAGTGTTCAGGAAGAAGATGGGGAAGACATGATTCAAGAATGAATTGTTTTTTGGAAGTTTTTGAAATCAAATTGAAAAGGAAGAGCAAAAATATAGTTTTTAGGTATGAGATAATATATTAGTTACAAGCATTATATAAAGGTCAATATTGTGAAAGAACATGAATAGTAATAATAATTGTTACAGGTGAGGTTGAGTATGGTAGGAAGTGGTAAAAAAAATTAAATATTTAATTGAAGATTTATTGCGGGAGAATCCGAAGAGTTTCTTTTTGCCAGAGGTTTAATACTTGAAGTACAAATTAACTTTTTATAGAATTATTTGCCTATATCTTAGATTACGTATGGTGCCACATCTTTTCTTTATCGATATTAACATTATTGCATCTCTTTTTCTAGACTGTTGTTGTATCACGGTAGAAAGAATATTAATTACTTTCATTTAATTCAGTGTAATTATATAGTATTTTTTTTATAAGATGTGATGTACGCGAACTGATCTCAGGGTCGCATGGCTAATCTACTTTGGTCGCAGTACTGAAGGAGGTCGCATTGCTGTATGATAGAATGCGACTCGGGTCGCAGACTTATATAAAAAAGTTTTGTTATACTATGACTGCGACTGTGTCGCAGTTGTCATATAAAATTGAAAGTTATATTGTATTAAGTCTGTGACCATGGCATGTTTTTAAATTTTCAGTACTTCTGCTTATTTTACATTATGTTGATCCAATTTTTTTAATTATATTTTCGATGTAGTAAATTACGAATTTTATAACTGTAGATATATGCAACTGAAATTTTGTTTGTTGATGACTTTATTCCAGCTTAGAATTAAAAAAGGGGTATTTTGTCAATTTGTTTCACGATTGTTTAGGCGATTTTTTTTGATTTTTTTGACGCCTACACTCTGCGGTCGATATGTGGCATATATTCAGCCACGTCCCGCCGCTGAGAAACTCTCTCACCTGCCGGCTGAGGTACAGTAACCCCTATATATATATATATATATATATATATATATATATATATATATATATATATGAGAAAAATGTCTATCAGCCGACGGCTGAGAGATCCTCTCAGCCTGCGGTGATGTAGCACATTATTAGCCACACTAGAAAGGACGTCCCGCCTATTAAACAGTTGAAATTACTAAATAACCCTGCGGTAAAAGACAGTGGATCTGTATATTTATTATTTTTTTATATTTCTGATGTTAGTCAATATTGTCACAATTATCTTTATAACTGCGGCCAAAATGCCACCAATTTTTATCAAATCACGAAACTAATTTGAATGCTTCTTTATTATTTTTTTGTTATCTGATTTGAAATTTATTGATTTTTAATATAGTCGCAGTTTACTTTTTTTCGCATGTAATGTATACATTATTATTTTTTTTACATATTTAATTCGGACAAGGATTGCGACTATGATCGCAGTGCCTAATGAGAGCAAGTCGTGGACGTTTTTTTTTGCTTGGTTAAATGTATAACGGTGACTAATAACTGATAGTATAATCGCAGTTTACGTATTATTTTATATATTTGTTCTTCACTGTGACTGTTGTCTGAGCCGCCTATGAACTATTAAATTGTTTTTTTACATATAGCATGCGATTAAGGACTGCGACTATGGTCGCAGTACTCACGACAGCATTTTTTTTGGATGATTTTTTTGCTAAGCTAAATGTAATAACGGTGACTAAGACTGATACTATAGTCGCAGTTTACGTATGATATTATATGTTTGCTCTTCACTGTAACTGTTGTCTCAGCCGCCTATATAACTACGAATTTTTTTTACTTATTGCATGCGAAGTAGGACTGCGACTATGGTCACAGTGTTTAAGAACAGCAGTCGCAGTTTTCTAATTTGTGATATACAGTGAAATATACAGTGAAATATACTGATTTGAGAGGATTGCGATCATGTTCGCAGTATTATCTGTTTATATAGTTTAATTTTGGACTGCGATCATGGTAGCTGTTTTATAACTTTATTGAATGCAAACGTTCAAACTATTTATGACTGGACAGCGACCGTGGTCGCAGTTTAATATGTAATTATTATATGAGTACTGCGACCATTATCGCAGATAAGATGCAGAAATATAACTATACGGCATACTTTATATGTATTTTAAAAATATGAAAGATTATTTTACAGATAGAAGTAAATTTTATTTATAACATAATATAGTCAGAAAGAGACCTTACAAAAAAAGAGCATTAAAAGCTGTTAACAAAGAAAAAATAACGTTGAATATCAGAAGATCAGGAAATCCTAATCCTCGTCGTCATCACCATCATAAGCAGATTCGTCGTCTTCATTCTCCTCGTCTTCCTGTTCATCACTTATTTCCTCATTATCTTCCTGTTTTTGAGGGTTTTTTGTTCATCGATAAACTCCCAGAATGGATCGTCTCTATCAAGCTCTTCGTCCGATCCGTTGCGAGAAAGCGAGCCTCTAGCATCAGAGGACATGCTTTCATCAAGCATGTCTCCGTCAAGTGGCAGAGGAATAATTTCCTCCTCACTAACCCGCATGAAAACTTCATCATCCTCATGAAGAGGAGGATCAGTTAAAATATTATTTGATGTAGTGAGATAGTCAAAAGGAGTGAAGTTCAGACTGGTATCAGATTCACTAGAATACCCTGAAGAAAGAGGACCGGTGGGGGAATGATTGAAGTTGAAATCTGAGTGTTCAGAGGAAGAAGATGGGGAAGACATGATTCAAGAATGAATTATTTTCTGGAAGTTTTGAAATCAAATTGAAAAGGAAGAGCAAAAATTTGTTTTTAGATATGAGATAATGTATTAGTTACAAGCACTATATAAGGTCAATAATGTGAAAGAACATGAATAATAATAATTGTTATAGGTGACGGTTGAGTATTGGAAGAAGTGATAAAAAAATTAAATATTTAATTGAAGAGTTATGGCGGAGAGAATCCGAAGAGTTCCTTTTTGTCCAGAGGTTTACTACGTGAAGTACAAATTAACTTTTTATAGAATATTTTTCCTATATCTTTAGATTACGTATGGTGCACATCTTTCCTTTATCGAGATTAATATTAGTGCATCTCTTTTTCTAGACTGTTGTTGTATCACGGTAGATAGAATATTAATTACTTCATTTAATTTAGTGTAATTAATATAGTATTTTATAAGATGTGATATACGCAACTGATCTCAGGGTCGCATGGCTAATCTACTTTGTAAATTATAAAAAATCTGTTACATAAGGCATGCGAAAAAAGATTGCGACTTTGGTCGCAGTACTGAAGGAGGTCGCAGTGCTGGACGATAGCATGTTTCGTCTGTGATTTTATACGAATAAGGAATGCGACTAGGGTTGCAGATGTGATATAAAATTGAAGGTTATTATATTAAGTCTGCGACCATGGTCGTAGTGATAGAAAGTTTTGTTATCTATGACTGTGACAAGTGTCGCTGTCGTCATATAAAATTGAAAGTTATATTATATTATGTCTGCGACCATGGTCGCAGTGTTCGAAAGTTTTATCTATACTATGACTGCGATTATGATAGCGGAATTTGTAAAACGGTGAGAATTCTGTTACAGAAGGCATGCGAAAAAAGACAGCGTCTGTCGTCAGAGTGCTGAAGGATATCATGTTTTTTTATGTTTCAAACATGTTTTTTTACTTTTCAATGCTGCTGTTTATTTCACATTATCTTGATCCAATTTTTTTCTATTATATTTTCGATGTAGTAGAATTACGAATTTAATAACTCTAGATATATTCAACTGAAAATTCTTTAGGTAAATTTTGTTTGTGATAAGTTTATGCCAGTTTAGAAGTAAAAAAGGAGTATTTTTGTCAATTTGATTCACTATTCTTTAGGCGGGATTTTTTTAAATTTTTTTTGGCGCCTACACTTTTGTGACCTATATGTGGCATATATTCAGCCACGTCACCGCCGGCTGAGAAACTCTCTCAGCCGTCGGCTGAGGTACAGTAACCCTATATATATATATATATATATATATATATATATATATATATATATATTATATAAGGGTTACTGTACCTCAGCCGACGGCTGAGAGAGTTTCTCAGCCGGCGGGACGTGGCAACATAATAGCCACGAAATTGTCATTAATTTTGGTGGACAAAAACCAGAGAAATCCGGCCTAAATTACTATCAGTCACCTCAATAGTGTATTTGACGAAAATAACCTCCCTCACAACTTTTTACCATATGTAAAACATTTCCTTTCAAAAAAATTTACAGATCTAAAATTTCAGTTGATCATTCTGAAGAGATTAGTTCTATTGTTTCACAAATTTTCTCAGTTTTTTTAAATAATATTTGCTACATATGGCGCCAAAGAAATCATCCGCGGAAAAAGGTAATGGGGAAAAAAGCAATCTTTTTAGGGTTTGTGGATTTTAATAGTTATATTTTTTTCCAGATTTGATTCCGTTTCTTTCACTTTTTTTTGAAAAATTGGAGCCATGGTCGCAAATAAAGAGAGATTCGCAAACTTGAGATCATGAATAGCTTTTTAAATTTATAAATTTTTGTAACACAGCGACAAAGGTCCAATTTTTTTCAAGTTTTTTGATTTCCTTCTCTGTCTACCATGGTCGCAGTTGTTTGAATTAGCGTTGTAGATGTATGCGACCTTGGTCGTAGCGTTTTAACAATTATTTATTTTTTCATACCCTTTCTGTCGACCTGGTCCGCAGTTGTTTGAATTAGCGTTGTAGATGTATGCGACCTTGGTCGTAGCGTTTTAAAAATTTTTATTTTTTTCATACCCTTTCAGTCGACCTGGGTCGCAGTTGTTTAAATTTACGTTGTAGATGTATGCGACCATGGTCGCAGTATATTAAACATCATCTGTTTTTCATTCCCTTTTCTGACGACCTGGGTCGCAGTTGTTTAATTTGCGTTGTAGATGTATGCGACCTTGCTCGCAGTATATTAAACATCATTTGTTTTTCATTCCCTTTTCTGACGACCTGGGTCGCAGTTGTTTAACTTTGCGTTGTAGATGTATGCAACCTTGGTCGCAGTATATTAAACAACATTTGTTTTTCATTCCCTTTTCTGACGACCTGGGTCGCAGTTGTTTAAATTTGCATTGTAGATGTATGCGACATTGGTCGCAGTTTTTTAAAAATCATTTGTTTTTCATTCCCTTTTCTGACGACCTGGGTCGCAGTTGTTTCAATTTGCGTTGTAGATGTATGCGACCTTGTCGCAGTATTTTAAAGAACATTGTTTTTTCATTCCATTTTCTCTCGACCTAGGACGCAGTTGTTTCAATTTGCGTTGTAGATGTATGCGACCTTGGTCGCAGTGTTTTTAAAAATCATTTGTTTTTCATTCCCTTTTAATTTTTAAATAAACATTAAACTAAAGTTTTTAATTTTTCTCATCTATAGGTAAACAACAAGTGAAGGTTCGTCCTCTGAGATCGAGCCTAAACCTATGTGCGAATTCATTAAGAAATTCAAAAAGCACATCAGGGCGATTTCATAGATGCGATCAAGAAGACCCCATTTGGCCCAATCTTCATGGCCTTCTACAATGAGGAATTTAGAGGTGAAAAAGGTCTAAAATCAACATTAGTTTACTGAGAATTTAGACCAGTATGATAGGGATACAAGGAACTTTAGAATTAGGGGCAAACAAATTGAGTTAACATAGATTTTGTTTATTTATTTTTTTCACAGCACGGTATTGTATCTAAAAGTAGAGATCTTGAAGATTATTTCATCAAGCAGTTGTTTGAAAACTGGGCAATAATGTGTAGTACATGTTCTTCCCGATCAATCACAACACAGTGCCAACAATCCCGGATTTCACTGGACCTTATTGTATTTGATTGTCATACACAAGAGTGTTTTTTTACAACTCTTTGGTCCCAGCTGAAAAATCAAGTAGTACATTAAAGCTTTATCAAACAGATGCAAGAATAATGGTGAGTTGAATTTTAATATTTCGATTACTGAATACTTGCATTTAATTTGATTAATATTGATATTTTTTTCTATTGACTTGCAGAAAGAAAGGTTTTACAGATTTTTGAAATTGATTTCAATAAATTAATGAAAAAAACATATATAAAATACGCAAGATGCCCCCAACAGTAAACGGTATTTTTTTTGATGTTTACCTATAATATTTTCTACTTTTTTTGAGTACAGAAATCTAATTTCATTTAATGATTACTCTGTACAATTTTCAATGTTGCGCGCTGTATATGTATGCAAGTAAATGGAAAGTATAGCATTTGGTAGTCCATCAGCTATAGATACTGTGACGGCTGCTGATGTACAGAGACTAAGAAGCAAGCTTGCATACATGATACTCGCAGATAGAGAGAAAAGTTGGGATGAAGAAACAGAAATTATAAGAAGGATGGTATTTGAAGACTGACAGTTGACAATTCATTGATGTACCTCAATTTTTATTTATAAATGTAAAATTGATCTGTTTGTTTTATTAATTTAATTTATAAACATTTTATACATTTATTTTTATTATAAATCCATTGAAATTTCTTTATTTCCAATTTACTGTTGTTACACAGTGCAATTTACTAATTCGTATTGATATTGGAAACAACATGAGTTCAGAAGTTGTACTGCGACCAAGTCGCAGTCATGACCTGTTTGAGTTACATCGTTTCCTTATATTGCGATACTGTAATCGAGACAACGATTGCGGTCGCAGTTACAGAATCATTTATCAGATCCCAATGCGACTGTGGTCGCATTGTCATAATCGGGAGACCAAATTTTTTGTACACATAGCCTTTATATTGTTTTAATTTAATTAACTTCATTAATTTATGTTATCGTAAACATAATCCTCCCTGCATTTTTCTACCATAAGATATTAAAACAATAAAAATCTTCACGTGTTCAAAGTACAAGTAACTTATGTAAGGCTGTATTAACTTTTAAACTGTTTTTGAGAACTGAACAGTCACCTGAAAAGTATACAATTTATGGAAAAGGCAGAAAATAAATTTGGGACATGTTCACGTCGTTTGAGAGCTTAAACCTTTTGGAATTCCGGGATTAAAAATATATAAAGGGTCATCATTACAGGATTATAAACATACTAAATAGGTTTTGCTCAAATTCGTTTCTTTCAATATTCAGAAAACAGATTCAAAAAAATGTCTTCTCCACCGTCTTCACCGAAAGAAGCCAATCATCTAATGATAATTGGATGTATAGTTCTGAATCGATCCCTCGCTACGGGTCAGAGGATGAGCTTGATACAGACGACCTGTTCTGAGAGTTGATTGATAAACCAAAATACTACCTTGAAGAGGAAAAAAGCGAAGAGGAGATTGTTGGTAAAGAGGTGGAAGAGACGGAAAGCGATACGGAAGACGAACAGAGTCATAATATTGAGGACGAATCTGATTATGATGGTGATGACGAGAACGAGTAGATTAGAACTTTAAATTTGTATTTTACTTTTTTATAAATATATAAGCCTGTTTTCTAATGTTAATTGTGTGAATTATAATTTTTACTACTTAATCTTTGTTGAACTGATGCCTTTGTCACTATTTTATTCATGTGGTAGACGCAACATGAAACTACGGTGCCAAGTTGTAAACCAGAAAGTGTCAAAGTTCTAAGTTCATTAACAAATAAACTGCGATCATGGTCGCAGTGTTACTTTATGTTCGAAAATGTCGAAATGGATGTTAAAATTAAAAAAAAAGATACGCTGCGACTATTGTCGCAGTAAAATATATATATATATATATCGTCAGCCAACTGCGAATCTGATCGTAGTCATGAAACTGTTGTAGACATCCGACAGAACATTCAATGGACAAATATGAACATGCGATCATGGTCGCAGTGTTACTTTATGTTCAGTAGACTAAAGCACAATATAGGACAAAATTGTCGAAATGAGTGTTAAAATTAAATGAAAAAGGAAACGCTGCGACTATTGTCGAAGACAGAAAAAATAACGTCAGCCAACTACGACTCTGGTCGCAGTCATGGAACTGTTGTAGACACGAGAAAGTCAATATTCAAATGGGCAAATATGAATGCGACCATGGTTGCAGTGTTACTTTATGTTCAGTGAATAAAGAAGAACATAGGGCAAAATTGTCGAAATTATATTTGAGCGGAAAATTTCAACTATATTCAAATGTTATAATAAATATATCAAGAGACGGGGGCAATTTTAAAAGCAACAAACCAATTTCCCCTGCATAGAAGCACTGCGACCACGGTCTCCATTATCCCCATACACTGCTTATATTTGCGACCAAAGTCGCTGTCTACGTTAAAGTAACTAAAAGATAAACTATATAGGCCAAGTTTGTAACAGTGAAACTCTAAAGTACAACTACTTACAAAAAGTACAGCAGACGTGAAAATGATATTAAAATCTGCTTATAATGACACGCCAATGGCAGCATGCGACATGAATCTCTCTGCGCTGTGGACCTTGGTCGCAGTTCATGACTGAAGCTGTCAAAATGAACACTTTATTCCTTCTAGGTAGACGCAACATGAACCTACTTCTTCTGCCATTAAAAAGGAAAAGTAAGAATTTTAACATAAATCATTAGAAAGAACTATATAACAGGTTTAATTTAATACCAGTAATGGACAACCAGTCCTGTAATGGCCCAGCTCTTGACAGTTACCACATTTTCGATGCTTCACTTCATTCTGATATAGAGAATCTTCAAAACTAGACTTAAGCCTGGATGCAGCTCTAGGCCTCCCCGTTGGTTGGTACAGGACAAATTGGATCGCGTATATTCAATTCTTCACATCTCGCAGAACGACGACGAATCCACTGGAACCAATAGTAGTTTTAGACTGTGATGACTGATAATTTACTGACATGGCTTTGTATTCACTAGTGGTTTCTTCAGCAAATCTTTCCAAAACTGCGTCCAACTTTGAAAGATGGATATCAGAATCGGCGACCATCTCAAGAATTGCATTAAATTTGGAACGAAGTGTCCACAATCTAGCCGTCCGTGGAGTGCCTTGACTGGGAAAAGGCCTGATGCCATTTTCAATTGTAACATTTTTGTAACGAGCATCCAACCTCCATCTCTGAAGTATATATGATTCTGGTATATGTGTAACGTGATTGCGCCACAAAATACATAGAATATGTCTACAGAGGATACCCTCTGTTTCAAATAATGAGCAACTACAAGACACATGAAGTTCCTCAGGCTTCTCATAACTGACCTTTTCCCAGCTGTCTTTTGATTCTGAAAATCACCAACCAATATTTTTGATCCAGGTCCGTCGTGTTCCAACTCTTCTGAAAACAGTGTCGTTACAACTGCCCATTCCTTTTGGAACAACTGAAAAATCTTCGGGTATACAACTTCGAAACCTGTATCTCATATGGATTCGATGTACAGTTGGACACAGAATTCAAACCCCGAAAGTCTTGTTTAGATTTAGAACTACGACGGGCAGCAACAACTTTATCATATTGGTGAAACAAATTCTACTAGTTTCGTGTTTGCATTACAAAATCATCAAAGAAAGAATTAATACTCTCAGACCTCTGGCTGGTTTCATTCCAGCACAGAAAATATCCTTGAGATATGCATTAACCCAGTATCCACGCAGTCTTGTTGGCCCGGAGGCCTTCCTCTCTAGTTTTGATGATGATTAACTCATGTAATTATGTTTACTAATTATCTTGTTATTTAGTTTCAGATCATGTAACAAGATATTAGTTGGTGATTACTTCAAAAAGAGGAGTTTGGAAGCTTTCACTTGGTGATTCCGTGCCCGAGCATCAAGATCATACCTTTGCACTCGTTGGATCACAGCGTTGGGATCGAGTCAACTTGAAGATGAAGATCGTCAAGAAGACTTAGGTAACCTAGAGTTTAGTGTGTTTAGATCTATTTGTAAAGCTTAGTATAGTTGATATGCTCAAGTGCACAACACACACACGTTTTATGTTTGGATATTGGTTTTTCGGTTTTGGTTTAACCATATTTGTTTTCATGAATAGTTGATCAAAATAAGTTTAATTGGTTTATGTATAGTAGTTTCATTCTATACATGCATGCTTAACTTTTAAACAAACTTATTTTGACTATCCTATTCATGTATTGAAAAATCAAAGTTTGACAAAATACAAGTTTTGATTTTTGGTAAAAATGTTAAAACACAAAAATAGTTCAAATTGCTTGATATTTGAGTTAAATGTTTATCACAAGTTTATATATCAATGCAAAATGTTAAACTATTTTTGGGGATTTTAGAAGAGATAAAAGAATTTTTAGAAATATTTTTAATAAGTGTTTCTGACCCAGAACAGTGGCGGACAGGCCAGGACGGCCGACCGCACGGTCGACCGTACCATGGGCCGGTCGACCTTGCGGTCGACCGACGTGCACAGCCTTGTGCACGTCTGGCAGACACTGGCCGGCCGACCGGACCAGAGAGCTTTGCTCTCTGTATCTGGGCGGTCGGCCAGACGGTCGACCGGATGCCCCAACGGTCATTTTTCTGACCGTTGGCGGTCGACCGGGCCGGTCGACCGTAAGCCTGTCAGGCTGCCAGATCAGCCTAACGGCTAGTTTTCTGTTTGGCCTATATAAACCCCATTTCTTTAGGGTTTTGGCAAAGTTTTTAGGAGCTAAAATTTCTCTCTATTCTTGTGTTTAAAAGAAGTTTTCAAAAGAGTTTTAAGTGCCAAAAGCTTCATCTATTTGTTTTAAGTTTTTTGTTATTTTCAAAGAAAATAGGTTTTTTGGGAAATTGGTTTATTGTTCTTCATTTCAATATCTATTTGGTATTTTCCCAAGAGTTTTTTTCTTTGATCAAACACTTGTTTTCCACACTTGAGCTATCATTTATCCTATTCTATAGGATCTTTTGTTTAGTGAAAAGAGAGATTGTTTGTGGTTGAAAGAAATCACTTGTTGTAAACCCTCCTTGTATTTGTGTATCCCTCTTTGGTAGAGGTTGATCGGAGTGGTATTGGTTCGTATCCCTCTTCGTAGAGGTGATTGAGTTTGGTTGTTGGCTACGGGCCTTATCCCTCTTCGGTAGAGGTGGATTTGTGGTTGTATTCCCTCGGTGGGAGATAGTGGATTGAAATCCTTCTCGGTGAAGGCGGGATGTAGAGCTAGGGGCTCGAACCTCGAAACATATCTTGTTATTAGCGTTTGATCCATTGTCTCTCTAACCCTCTCTCTCTATTTTGTGCATTGCATTATTCATATTGCCACATCATATCTATTTGCTTGTGTTTGAGCATTGATTCATATTGTCATATCTATTATATGCTTGTGTGTTTGTGTGCCTCACTTGTACTTAACCACAAGAGCTTCATATAGCACCTCAACCCATATTTAGGGGAATCAAGAGGAGTTAGTTCAGAGCCCTTCACGGGGAATTCGGCTACACTTGTTGTTGTACTAAGTTTATTGCAAAATTTGTTTAAGCTTCCGCATTTAGCGCATATAGTTTATAGATTAGCAAAATCACCTATTCACCCTCCCTCTAGGTGATTTACAATTGGTATCAGAGCCTACGCTCCTGATACTTAGGCTTAACATCCTAGGAGTGAGATCCTTGTTTTTGCTAATCTATCATTTGCATTTGTTTATTTGCACACATATAGTTTGGACCCATGGACTTCATGACCCCACTATGTTTGACCCTTCCAACATCATTGTTGGAAGACTAAGATGTCCATCTATTTACAACCCTAGGATATAGGTTCACCTTGCCATTACCAAGGAATCCTACCTTAGTGATAGCAAGCATATAGGGCCAATGCACAAGCCCTTGAGGCTATTAGAAGCACACTTTCAAAAGATTATCTTATGCATATTTCTAACATTGATTCCGCCTTTGCAGCGTGGAACATTTTGACAACCACCACCACCTCCGAGCTTCAAATGCCAATCCAATAAGAAGAGGAATCTAGTGGAGATGACCGAGCCACAACAATGCTATATGATCCAAGGGATGACTCCCTTGAGGTACACTCGGATACTCAACTAGATAGTGCTAGTTCTTCATGTGATGAATTGTTGATGCCCATGCTTTGAATGAAGAACTCTCAATTGTTTGTGAAAAATTGATTGAAAAATATAAGATTTTGAAAAAGAAAAGTCTAGGCATTAACAATGATAATAAAAAACTTGCTTTCTAGACTTAATAATGTTTTGCAAGAAAAAGAGGAGATTTCTAATGAGAGGGATTCATTAAAATCTCAACTTGATCTGTTTTAATGAAAATAAAGTTTTAAAATCAAAAATGATTGTGAAACTCTTTTGAAGATAATGATGTTTTGTCTTCAAAAGTTGAATTTGTTTTAAGAGAAAATGATTCTTTGAGAAGAGAAATTGATTTTATTTCAAAAGAACTAGAATTTGTTTAAATAAAAATAAATCTTTGAAAAATGATATTTCTTCTCATGTTGCCATGCGAGGGTAGTATCTCACACTTCACCCCTTGCATGCCACACTTCTTCTTTGATTAAAATGATATATCCATGCTTAAGAAGAGTGTAGATTGTTTGGGCTCCACTTTTTAGCCAATGTATTGTGGGCCATACGTTTAGAAACTTTGTTTCGAAAGAAACAAGTTCCATCTATTCATGCACACCCTCCACGGCATACACATTCTTCTCACAGACACTATAACACGATGTATGCTCATGTGTACACTTGTACACATTGTGGACGTAAGGGCCACCTTGCTAAATTTTGCTTTGATAGATTACATGATGTAAATTTAGCAAAGAATTTTGTTTGGGTTAGAGAAGGTACTAACCCCCATGGACCCAATAGAATGTGGGTACCAAAGACCACCCCTATTGTTTATGATGTAGGTGTGGGCTCTCACATGACGTGAGAGTATCGGTACCTTGGAGTGGATGCATTCCGAGCTTCATAGAAATCATTTGGATGCATCACTTTCAAGGGAAGTTTGGTGGAGATGACCACCATGTTTTGGAGATAAGGAAAGTTGCCTTCTAGGTTTTAGTAACGATTCCAACTCCTTATTATTGTTTACATGCTTTCATATTCTTGTTTATAGCATGTTTTATTGTTTGTTGATTATTATGATAATGCCATACTTATTAGATCCTTGACATGCATGTATAGCCCTTTGAGACACCCATGTTTAATATGAACTATATTTTTAGTGTTCTCACCGTTTGTTTAGCTATCATGTTAATCATAGCTCTAACAACATGTGTAATTTACATAACAATCATGTTTATGTTTATCATGATGATTATCTTGTTTTTGATGCTTCATGATTTGAATATATGTTTAAATGTTAGTTTTCATTAAGACTAGATATATATTTGTGCATATAGTGGGCCACAATAAATCTATATAGTTTTGAGCTTGAATGCTTATTTGACCCATTAGATGTGCTAGTATAGTCTAGTTGTGATGATCCATGCATTTTAAACTTGTATTCCCATTTTTGGATTTGTTTTATGTGTATGAGTTTTCGTTTCATGTATATGTCATTTTGCCAAACTTAAGATATACATGTATACGGTATACCCCTTGAGTCATTTGCTTTTCATGCAAATCTTTATTATGGACTCAATTGTGTTTAGGGATATGTATGTATACTTTTTGTGTTGACAAATCATACATATGCCTTGAAATGAAATTTGTTTTAATGAAAATTTAGTTTTTCATGTTTTCATGTGTTTATATTTAACTTCATGTATATGTCTATTTTATCCAAACTATTATTATACATATACATCCTTTTGACCACGTGCCTTAATGCTTAAATCTTTGTGGACTCATTGTGTTTGGATATGTATGTATACTTTAGTTTGTATAGGACATACATATACCTTGAAGATTAAATAGTTTTGATGATTTTCATGTTTTTATGTTTCAAGGAATTAATTGAGCTAATTGAATATTTTTCATGATTATGATCTTCACATCTTATTTGTACACTCACATTTATTGTTTACTCATGTGTTTGTTTTCATGAGTCATATTTATGCTTAATTGACTTGAGTGTTTTGATATCATGTGGATTTCTTATTTCATGAAAAACAATTTGTTTTTTATTCCTCGCTTGAAGGATTTCGTACTAGTTTACAAGTTTTTCATTTAACTAGTTGCGATATTCTTCATTTGGTAGAGTTTTTCAAACATACCTTATTTTCAAATCTATTTTTTTTGAAACCCATACCATCCATGGGTGGTTGGATGGGAGACCATGCCATGTATACCCTTCTTGAATATCTTTTAAACTTGTGCATGAATGGGTGGTAGTTATATGATGTATACACTTGATCATTATTGTTGTTTCAATGGTATCATTGGATTCTTTCAATTGGTATCAATTTTGACCTTTCTTGTATACTCATATATTTTTGTATGTATGTATGCTTTCAATTCCAAGAATATCAATTTCAATTGGTATCTATTTTTTCATACATATATATATTTGTGTTATACTAAGCTTGAGCTTCAATTCTGTTTCATTTGATTAGTTTTCAATTGCTTTTCAATTGATATCTTATTTCAAGCTTATGCATGTGTTTTGTTGGTATTTCATAAAGGGGAGAAAATTCGTTTTCATGTTTACAATTGGTATTTGTATTTCCACTCCCTTGCTTTATGATAGAAAAATAAAAATTTTAAATTGATATCATATACTTTAAAAGGAAAAATACTCTTTTTGATATCAAGATGTTTATTTGAATGTTTTAAAATTTGGTATCTCAAAATTTTGTTTTAAAAAAAAAATTAAATACAAAGTTTTGATTTGTATTGCCTATATGCAAGGAGAGCTTAACATCTCTTCTACATATAGATTCATGATGAGTGCATCTTATATTGAAGAGCTTGACAATCTCTTCTTTAGGTGTACACGTGTGTAGGGGGAGCTTCACATCTCCTCTTATGTATTACATAGTGTATGTTATGTGAATTAGGCTTGTCATCCCTCCTTCATGTAATGTATCTATGTAGGGAAGCTTCACATCTTCCTCTTCATGAATGTATATAGCATATATCTTTTATTTATTGATCTATGTTTACTTTCAATTGGTATCAAGATGCTACTTTGACATATTTTCAATTGATATCTTAATTGATTGTCACCCCTATTTGGTTTTGTTTTTGTTTTTAGACAAAAGGGGGAGAACATTGTCTTTATTTACCCCTAATTGATTATTGTTTCTTTGTATTAAAAAGGGGGAGAAGATTTGTTTTGTTTTGGTTTTTACCCCTTTGTTGATGATTGACAAAAAGGGGGGAGAATTATTGGAGAAAGATTTTGGTTTATATATGCATATTTATCTTTTGCATATATTAAGTTTTTTTGTTTATTTTAATTGGTATATAGAGCATGTTTTGTTTTTGAACATTTCATTGGTATCTAGAGCCTTTTATTGTTTATGCATATACATGCATTTATGTTTTAAGAGCCTTCATTGTATATTCATTATGTTTATTTGTTTATGCATGAGTTAAGGGGAGGTTCTTTGAAGCTTAACTTTAATCCATGCATATATAACTCCATGAGTTTTTGTCATCATCAAAAAGGGGGAGATTATTGGCCCGGAGGCCTTCATCTCTAGTTTTGATGATGGTTAACTCATGTAGTTATGTTTACTAATTATCTTGTGATTTTAGTTTCAGATCATGTAACAAGATATTAGTTGGTGATTGCTTCAAAAAGAGAGTTTGGAAGCTTTCACTTGGTGATTCCCGTGCCCGAGCATTAAGATCATACCTTTGCACTCGTTGGATCAAGGCGTTTGGGATCGAGTCAACTTGAAGATGAAGATCGTCAAGAAGACTTAGGTATCCTAGAGTTTAGTGTGTTTAGATCCATTTGTAAAGCTTAGTATAGTTGATATGCTCAAGTGCACAACACACGCACGTTTTATGTTTGGATATTGGTTTTTTCGGTTTTGGTTTAACCAATATTTGTTTTCATGAATAGTTGATCAAAACAAGTTTAATTAGTTTATGTATGTTAGTTTCATTCTATACATGCATGCTTAACTTTTAAACAAACTTATTTTGACTATCCTATTCAGTATTGAAAAATCAAAGTTTTTGACAAAATACAAGTTTTAATTTTTGGTAAAAATGTTAAAACACAAAAATAGTTCAAATTGCTTGATATTTGAGTTTAAATGTTTATCACAAGTTTATATATCAATGCAAAATGTTAAAACTATTTTTGGGGATTTTAGAAGAGATAAAAGAATTTTTAGAAATATTTAACAAGTGTTTCTGACCCAGAACAGTGGTGGACAGGCCAGGACGGCCGACCGCACGGTCGACCGTACCATGGGCCGGTCGACCGACGTGCACAGCCTTGTGCACGTCTGGCAGACACTGGGCCGGCCGACCGACCAGAGAGCTTTGCTCTCTGTATCTGGACGGTCGGCCAGACGGTCGACCGGATGCCCCAACGGTCATTTTTCTGACCGTTGGCGGTCGACCGGGCCGGTCGACCGTACCTGTCAGGCTGCCAGATCACCTAACGGCTAGTTTTCTGTTTGGCCTATATAAACCCATTTCTTTAGGGTTTGGGCAAAGTTTTTAGGAGCTAAAATTTCTCTCTATTCTTGGTGGTTAAAAGAAGTTTTCAAAAGAGTTTTAAGTGCCAAAAGCTTCATCTATTTGTTTTAAGTGTTTTGTTATTTTCAAGAAAATAGGTTTTTGGGAAATTGGTTTATTGTTCTTCATTTCAATATCTATTTGGTATTTTCCCAAGAGTTTTTTCTTTGATCAAAACACTTTTTTTTTCACACTTGAGCTATCATCTATCCTATTCTATAGGATCTTTTGTTTAGTGGAAAAGAGAGATTGTTTGTGGTTGAAAGAAATCACTTGTTGTAAACCCTCCTTGTATTTGTGTATCCCTCTTTGGTAGAGGTTGATCGGAGTGGTATTGGTTTGTATCCCTCTTCGGTAGAGGTGATTGAGTTTGGTTGTTGGCTATAGGCCTTATCCCTCTTCGGTAGAGGTGGATTTGTGGTTGTATTCCCTCGTGGGAGATAGTGGATTGGAAATCCTTTTCGTGAAGGCGGGGATGTAGAGCTAGGGGCTCGAACCTCGAAATATATCTTGTTGTTAGCGTTTGATCCATTGTCTCTCAAACCCTCTCTCTCTTTATTTTGTGCATTGCATATTCATATTGCCACATCATATCTATTTGCTTGTGTTTGAGCATTGATTCATATTGTCATATCTATTATATGTTTGTGTGTTTGTGTGCCTCACTTGTACTTAACACAAGAGCTTCATATAGCACCTCAACCCATATCTAGGGGAATCAAGAGGAGTTAGTCCAGAGCCCTTCACGGGGAATTCGGCTACACTTGTTGGTTGTACTAAGTGTTATTGCAAAATTTGTTTAAGCTTCCGCATTTAGCGCATATAGTTTATAAGATTAGCAAAATCACCTATTCCCCCCCTCTAGGTGATTTACAAGTCTGTGCATCTTCAACAACCAGTGTCTTCTTCTTCTTCTAAATGATATTTTTCATTCATCAGTCGCCATCACTCCTTGCATGTGCTTATATCACGGGAGGTGTACCAATGATGAATTCAGAGACATATCTTCTCCATACTTGTTTGTCATCAGGATTTGTTGCTCGGCAATATTTTCCCGTACATATCAGAAACAGTACCGGTTCCGAGTAGTTGGAAAACCATCTTGATGGCATCACCAATCTGGGCATCCTGATCAGTAATAATCAACTTCGGTGCAATCCATGCATGCACTTGAGCCATTTTTGGAATAGCCACACAAACATATCCCTCTGCTCATCAGCAAGCAATGCACAGCCAAACAAAATTGACTGCTGATGATGATTTACTCCAGTGAATGAAGCAAATGGCAAGCTCAAGTGATTAGTCCTGTATGTTGTGTCAAAATGATCACATCACAGAACCTCAAATACGAGGAAATAGCTCTTCCATCAGCCCAAAAAATGCTTCTAAGTGTGCCCGCATTATCAACTTCACTTGCAAAGAAAAATTCTGAATCGGTCTCGGATTTCTCTTGAAAATATTTGATGATCGCAATAAACTCATGGCCAATGTTATTTCTACTTGACGAGTAAAATCAATAACTTGTTACGGGCTTACTTCTTCACAACCTTCTCGCTGGCTCATTGCATTCACAATACGGGAAATATTTGAAGGGCGCATTCCCACATCACCAAATTGCTCATAATGCTTCTGCTAATCTTCGATCGATGAGTGAGCTGGTGAGTAATGGTGATGTACCTTATCCGGGCTTGACAATTCATGTGATGAGCATCAACAAATTTGGTGACAACCCAATATCTTCTGTCAAATAAAAAACGAAGACGAACATGCATCTCAACAGGACACGCTACTCTAGTGTCAATCGACGGTGCACTGTAGGCCCTCTTGTCTTTTGTCACATAACTTCTTCACACCTTGTTGTAGGCTGTCTAAAAATCACCAAGACAAGCCACCAAAACACAGAGATCCAAGATCCAGCGCAAGGCTAAATGTGACAATCAAGACGCGAGAGATAGCCCGCGTTTCAGCATCAAGGCGCGTCAGCCCGAAGCCCGCGTCTCAGCATCAAGGCGCGTCAGCCCGAAGCCCGCGTCTCAGCATCAAGGCGCGTCAGCCCGAAGCCCGCGTCTCAGCATCAAGGCGCGTCGGCCGAAGCCCGCGTCTCAGCATCAAGACGCGTTGGCTCGACACCCACGTCTCGGTTGCCAACTACCCCGATTATGGCGCCATCCACCGCCCATGTAGCGGGGAAGTTGGCCCTCATCGTGGCACTTTTAGGGGCACGATCACCCCCTAAAACCCTATAAATAAGCCCGTCACTATTGAAGGGGGGACTCGACAATTAGGACGAGAATCAAAAAAGAGAGATTTAACAACAACAACAACAAGAGAGGACGTCGACGATTATCGGGCAAAAGAGAGATCATCGACAGAGAGAGAGAAAACCTTCAGCGAGCTTACTGAGTACTAGCCGCTCTTCGCCTACCTCCTCTTCTAGAGTTTTGGTAGACGGAGCTGAGTTACTCCCTCTACCGACCGAAGAGAAGATCCCCGACGGTCCGAACAGTCATCCGGTCAACGAGAACAAGATTCACTCTCCACCGCCACACGAAGAACCCAGCACTAAACAAAGGGGGAATTCAAGATTCAACATTCCCCCTCCCTGTAACCGGAAGATTAAGCCGGCTGTAAATCTTTTCCATCTGATTCCAGAAACGTTACACCAGCCAAACCCTCTCCGTGTCAACAAGAGATGGCGACTCCGCTGGGGACGGCTTTCGTCACTGACGAACAGATCGTGGCCAGGATGATGTTCTCCGTAAGGGGAAGATGGTCGAAACACTCGTTGTCGAGTTCGACCAGGCGAAGTATGAAGAGTTCCTCTCTTCTGGCTCCAAGAGCCCAAAGACCCGCGTCTGCCGCAGGGTCTCAACTGAAAGCTACCCGAAGCCCAATCTGAGGCTCTGCCGGGTGCCGATGCCCACTGTGCCAGACAAGTTCACGCACCAACGCCTCCCAGAAGGCCCGCGTGACCTCCGGCACTGCTTTTGCGATCAACCGCGTCGCACAGAACACACGCGCCAACGCCTCCCAGAAGGCCCGCGTGGTCCCAGGCACCACTGCTTGCTGCGACCAACTGCGTCGCGCAGAATACCCGCGTCAACGTCTCTCCAGGGACCCGCGTGTGAACACTCTTGGTTCTATAAACCGGATGTTGTTGGTTCTCTCCACCTCCTCGACGCAACCGGAATGCTGAGCGTCGACAGAGGAGACGCGCGCTCAACTCCAAGTCGAACCGTTGGTTGTCTGACTGGGGGTGGACGCGGCGTACAATCTGATGCCTTGCCCGCACCTCGTCCAGTGCGTGAGATCCGCGTTTGGCGACCCAAACGCGAGACCCCTCAAGTTGAGTCCTCTGAGGACCAACTCATCAAACGCCAGGGTGAAACTCCGCGTCCTTTTCAAACGCAAGTACGCACTCATAGGCGTGGGGCCCGCAGCCCACTCTCTCTCAAGCAACTCTGCCTAAACGCATCAGGCAGCAACGCGAGACTCGCGCGCGAGCGTCATACAGCCGCGTCATGAGAGCCGCGTCCCTGAAGTCTGCGTCCAGGCTGAACAGCACATGACTGTCTCCCGTCTTCGACGTTGCGAGACCAGTCTCTTTAATCCCCCTCCCACGGATTTGAGGATTATTTGACAAGGAAAAGAAGTGCCAATCAAGCCACTTCGTCATGCTGCTGTCAACAACTCATCCATATGCTCTCTGGATGCCATTATGGATCAGGCGCGCACCAGCAGTCCTTAATCAGACAGCTGACCCTGATTCCCCCGTCAGCCAAAAGAAGACGCTCCCACAGGAGGAACCTTCTCAGATGTTGAATACCCGGAGCTTACTGCAAACATGACTAGCAGAAGCAAGGAAAACAACCAATGGTCAACTCAGGAGGATCTGACTCTGAGCCGGAAGGGGTGTATCAACACACTCGCACACCCGACAGGGGTCTTCCCCCAGTTGACTATAATGCCTTAGCTCGCGGCATTAGATGGGTGATTCTCACTCCGCTATAGTGGAAGTCGCAGGCTTCAAACTCTTCCGTCGAGAGGAGGCTTCCGCCTACATGCAGACACTCCTGAGGAGACGGCCAGGCGTTTAGAACAGACGCAGAAGCACCAGATGATATAATCGCCTCTCAACAGAGATCCATTGACTCCCTCAAGCATATGCTTGAGAAATTGCTTGAAGAAAGAGCGAGATCTCCTCCTAGACGGCCGAAGGGAAAGGGAGAAAGGAAGGAAGCCACCCTCCGAATCTTCTGACGAGACACGACGATCTACCTCGGATGTGTCCAAGCCCTCGTCGCAGGCAAGAAGCGACCAAGACCAGGAGAAGGCTCATGCTAAGAGGATGAGTCAATTGGAACGACGCCTCGAGGCCCTTGCCAATCGCAAGGACCTCCAAGAAGCTGGAGTGGTCCGGCCCTATCCGGCTGAGTGGACTTAGTTTCCATACCCTCCTAAGTTCAAGCTCAACCCTCCAAGCATTCGACGGGAAGGGGTCACCCAACCAGCACATCTACTACTTCAAATCCCAGACCGGGAATGTGGTAGATAATGACGCCTCCTGGCGCGACTGTTCATCGGCACCCTGAAAGGGTTGGCTTTTGAGTGGTTTATGAAGCTCCCGGAGGGTTTCTATCAAGAACTGGGGGGATCTAGAGAAGCTGTTCTTGACACGCTTCTTCGAAGACGACTCCGAAGTCACATGCCCACCCTTTTAGCTACCAAACAGCGGAGAGGGGAGTCCGTCAAATCTTTCGTGGAAAGATTTCGGAACACGGCACTCCGGTGCCCAAGCGTTATGACCCAGCCACCCTGGTGGAAACATGCCGCCACAATCTCCAAACCTCACTCCTTACTCAAATAGGTTTTGCTGAAAGCCGCACCTGGAAGCAATTAGTCCAACAAGGTGAACGCTGAGGAGATTGTTGCCCGTGTCAAGGCAGAGGAAGGCAAGCTGCGACCGGAAAGGTCGACAAGGCGTGCACCGGCACCAGACACCTCCCTCCAGACGAAGCGGAAGGATAATTTGGCGACGGAGACCAAATCTCCCACCAAACCTCAAACAGGCAGGGCAAGTGGCTCTTCAAGCCAGCCACGCCCCAACAAGCAGTATTCCTTCAGGAGGAACACGTCGATTCGCTCTTCAAGCTACTCAACAAGAGCAATCGACTGAAGCTCCCTGAAATTAGACGCCCGGAGGAAGTCGGCAAGAACGACAATCCCAACTACTGCATGTACCACAGGATGTTGGGACATCCTACCAAAAGCTGCTAACGTCTTCAAGGACATTCTTCAGGCTTTGATTGACGCGGAGGTGCTCAAGCTCCGACCAGAGCAGAAGAAGGTCACGGCCAATGTACGTCGGTTCTCCAGTTCGGGAGACAACCTCCAACGCCTGCGGGGGTAACTCCTATTCCAAGAGGAGAATTAAGAGTGGTCAACACAGACCCTCACCAGCAGCAGGAGAAGGGCTTGGTAGCCGTCCCTACACCTCAGGGGGAAACCATGTGGGTCCACCCTGACCTCGTCAATGAACAACAATGGACTACTGTAACCCACAGAAGTCCAAAGGCAAGGCAAAAGCTTCGTCCTGCCATGCGATATGTGCTTCTCCCGAGAAGCAGAGGATGATGTTCCCTCGTTGACTGATTCAGAAGAGGAAAACAATAGTCCTGGCCGCAGAGCCCAAGCCAACCGATGGCGGGGACCCGTTCAGGACAGGCATACTTGAAGCAGTACGGCGAGACGCAGCGGCTTCTCCGCCCAGCCGTAGAATCAGCCAAGCCCTCCGCAAAGCCACCTGTGGCAAAGCAGAAGGAGACTCGGTTCTCTCGAGCCCTTCCAAAGGTGCAGCGGAAGGATCCTCGACACCTTACCACTTCGATGTCTTGGCTCAACTAGCCAACATCCCGGCACGCAATCACCTTGTATGAACTCCTGAGGCTATCAAAGTCAACCAGAGAGGCTCTGCAAGAAGCTCTGGCGAATGCTGAGGCCTTCGTGACCCAGGTGCCGAAGGAGGAAGATGTAGAGGACTGCCTCCACACTTCC
>JAVJIF010003348.1:0-70834 GCA_038442645.1 Agave tequilana | reverse complement strand
AACAGCAACAGCTCAGTCATACAACCAGCTAAAGAAGAACTTTAAAGATCCCTCCATGGACTTGAAATGCGGTTTCCTTTGCGCTGATGTAATTTTTTGTGGATCAAACTGCTTCACTAATGTCATCAAGCTTTTTTGCTTGGTTTTATGTTTTATTTTTGGGGTTTTACTTTTGAGATGGAAGGAAAGATCGATATGTATACAGTCTTTTACAAGATGTGCTTTCTTTTTGCAACTGCACTATGGGATGAAGAAAGTTTTGGATCGGTGAGAGATATCCATACCAATATAATATATATCCTTATCCTTGCAAGAATGTTGTACGAATTTTTTGTTTTGGAGCTGTTTGTATCCTTTGCTTGTGAATGTTTGTCATGGGCCATTAACTAACCGAAGATCATGAGACAATTCTTCTCTCTGCGGTTGCTTTTCATAATTTGTCGTTTCATGTTACATGAGTTTGAATTGTGTTATTTTAACAGTGCCTTTTTGTGACGCTGATCTCCTAGCAATGTATCAAAATAAAAAGCAAGAAGGATCCATCCTAATACCCAATTTTATATTCTGGTAACCAAATATTTTCGGTTATTCCTTCTTCAAAGGGGTTTTTATGGCGACAAGTCGCCAACAAATTCAGTATTTGATAGTATTCTATTAGAAATTAATTTTTGATAATATAACAATGCGGGCTCACCTATTTATGAGTCCCTTTTGAGTGACTGCTTTAAACATGCTGATTCCTGTTTTATCACTCGATTTTTTGTTGTAGGGTCAAGTTTAGTGACTCCCGGTCTAATCTGAAAGATATTCTAGTTTCTTTAAGAGATATCGATGATCAATGATACATCCGATTCGTTTGTGCCTCCTATTTTTAAATCCTGACTCTGCTCACTGTGGATATAATTTGATAAGGGGTATGGGAGGGGAGGCTCGTGTGAAATAATACGAGGGGAGAGAGAAGCTGTAACTTCCTTCCATTTTTGGTGGGGGAGAAAAGATTTATTCTTATCTGATGATCATTGTAATTTTGTTCAAAAGCCCTCCATGAAACTTTGGAACTTTCAGGGCAAAGTCATGTAAATTTTTATTCCTCCCCGGTTATTCCGTTCAAATGTTTAATGCATAATCTTTAACATTATCTAATTATTTCTCCTGAATTTGGTGGGCCCTGCGATAGTCCATGTGCGTCTCACAAAATTTACGACCCAAAAAACATTATGTCCCATTGTTCTACAAAAGAAAAAGGAAGGAAGAATCAACAAACATTATGTCCCATTCTATTAAATTGTTATTTTTATTAAAAGTAGGATATATTATCCTTTTAAGTGACAAAATGAATCCATAATATCCCGTATCTTGGTCCACCAACCACTCTCATCGGAGATCTCAAATCAGCTTTAGATCCCATTCATCTCAAAAAAGGAAAAAGAAAGAAGAAAGAGGAAAATCTCAAATCCATATCAAATCAGTTGAGAAAATCTCGATTCGAAATTAGGCAAGTGATATTCCACAGTATAAAATCCTACTCCCTCACTCTCTTCTCTCCTTCTATCCTTTTCAATTGAGGGTTTGTAAGTTAAAATAGGGAGCGGAGATATCAAAATGGTGGCTAGAGCTGTCAACGGCGGCCAGAATCAGGCCGATTCGTCATCGCCTACTACATCACTGGCCATGGGTTCGGCCACGCCACGCGCGTCGTCGACGTAAGTCTCTATCTCCCCCTCTTATTTACCACTTTGCCATTGGGATGGGATCTGCTTTCTGATCTGTGCGCTTTGAGATTCGCGCCGTTGAGAGCGACGGGGATGGGGGTGGGGGCAAGAGATAAAAATTGGGAGAGAAGAGAGAGACGTGACGCGCTGCTGAGTCATCAGCTGCGGAGTCAGTTACTTAGTTCCCCGCGCGTACTGGCAATAACTTTTGCCAACAAAATCCAAACTTCTTCGTTCTTGGGAAGCGTTTGCGTCTGTTGCTTCTTCTTCTTCTAGTTTCGTTCGGCTTTTCCTTTCCTTTTATCTAGGGTTTCGATTTTCTGCGAAAGGCGGACCTTTTTCTCTCTTCTTAGTGATTTTTTAATTGTTTTCTAAAAAAATTTAGTAAGAAGAGAGTGATGAGGACTAGTGACGGAGACTGTGAGATAACAGCTTGTAAAGATCATCTGATCTTCGCCTATTATGTCACCGGCCACGGATTCGGTCACGCCACTCGCGTTGTCGAGGTGCAACAAGTCCTGTTACGATTCTGTTTCTCTCTTTAATTATTAATTAGTTTATTTCCCCTTTGTCGAGTTCCAAAATGCCCAAGATTTTTCTACTTGTTTATTGTCCAAAGAAATTTAACAATTACGGATCATTAGTGAAAAAAATGAAAGCTTTTGGGATCTGTGCACCGATAATTGACTAGTGTGCTTCAACTTGTTGATTGATCAATGAGTTTGTTTTTGTGGACAAAGTTTCATCTTTAGTATAATCATATAAAAGTATAAGTTTGGTATTTTACTAATTTCCTATAATAGTTCTGGAGTATAGTTGAGTTCATGTGTATGTTTTATTTGTGATTATCTACCTGGTTGAATTAGGAAATCGATGGATTTTGTCAGGTTGTAAATAAGCTGTGACCTTGATAGGCATTATCCAATGGGAATTGAGAAACTCAAAGTCGATAGTTTACTAGTGTAATTTCTCGAGTAGAGCAAAGCTCATGGGTGTCATCAAGTTGACAACTTTTCTATTTTGAATGAAGAATAAAAAAGTGAGTACAGTTTGTTAATGAAAAATGAATGCAAAAAACTTGCTAGGAATTTGGTGGGTTGAGTAATCGTCATTATAAAATGGGTAATTGTTTACTTCAAAGTATTTTTGATGGGGTTAACAAAATTTATTCTCGGATCCCCTTGTTAGTTTTGTCCCTGCTTATTTACTTGATATGAATATCGCGTGTGGTAATTTGGGTCGATGGTGCTGAAATGAGGAAGATATTTATCTTAAAAAATGCAGGTCGTGCGACATCTCATTGCAGCTGGACATGATGTGTATGTTGTCACGGGTGCTCCTGACTTTGTTTTTACTAGTGAGATTCAGTCTCCCAATCTTCACATTCGCAAGGTGAAGTATGGAAAGAAGCCTTTTTGTTTAGGACTATCTACATCTGTGTTGATATTTTGATAGAAGCTGTGGGTAGCAGGATGTGTTGGACTGTGGAGCTGTGCAAGCTGATGCTTTGACGGTGGATCGCCTAGCATCCTTGGAGAAGGTAAGCTTTAGATAAGAAATGCACTTCCAAAATTCATTCTTTAGCTCCTCATTCCTATCATGTAGTTCTCATGCTTGCTACAAAATTAATGTTCTTTGGTTACTGAATTTCAATGAACTTTTGTTGCCTCTTGGAATTTATTATCTTCTATTTCTTCATTCATTCTCAGTACTCTGAGACAGCTGTTGCGCCCAGGGCCACCATTTTGGCAGCGGAAGTACAGTGGTTGAATTCTATCAAGGCTGACTTAGTGGTAGCTGCAATTTCTTTCCTTGTGATGGTTGAATTTATTTAGTCCTGGTCATGTATTATTCCAAAACTTGCCATCTGAAGTGTGTGATACTGAATTACATACATCTGCATGATGCATCCGAAGTGTGACATATTGCACATGTTTTTGCAATGTACAAGTGCAACTTTTTATTTGACTTGTTCTTTTTTACTTACATCGTGACAGGTCTCAGATGTTGTTCCAGTAGCATGTCGAGCTGCAGCAGATGCAGGGATCCGTTCTGTTTGTGTAACAAATTTCAGGTGATTTTGCTTTCTTGTTTGTCTTGTCAATATATGAGATCAACTATTTACATTACCTCTACTTTTTGATTTAAAATTTATTCTCACTATTTTAACAATGTGGTCATACTTGTAAGTAGCATTGGACCTGAATTTGATTATGAGGAAAAGGAGGAGGACGGAAAGGGACGGGGGATCATAAGTTGCCAACATGAAGTCCAATTACCCACCCTATGGACTGAAATTGGTATTGTGGTTGTTGCATTGACATTCATTTATCAAAATATAAAATACCATCATCCACGAACCGTTTCCCCTCCCTTAAAAGTTCTTAGACTTAAATTTCCTCTAAATTGTAGGATTCCTCATGGTGGAGGTTCAATAAATTAGTTTCTTTTAAAAGAGATATGTCTCAAAGCAACTATGGAACAAGGTGTCAGTTTAGATCCAATTCAGCTCAAAATGTACAAAATGATATCAAGGTGCTAGCATTGATAAAATGAAGGCAACATTCCTCATTTTCATTCAGTTCTTTTGTGATTTATTCAGCGATGGGCCTGTTTGATTTGCTGCAAGCTATGTAGCACGGATATTTCTATCATGGAGCTGTGTCGTGTTCGAAACATGTTCGATGTCGCGTATCGTGTGTATTTTAAGAATTTGTCATGTGTCCATGTGTCATGTTCATTTCAACATTGCCGTGTCCGTGCAACATAGGCCGCAAGTGGGAGGAAAAGATGCAAGTGGAAAATGAGGATGGAAAAGTAAAAGTGTAAATGGGAAATTAGAATTTGTGCAAGTTTTTCAGTATTTGGTTGTAATGTGGAAGTGTAAGTGAAAAAATATATTATGTTTTTCGGTATTTATTTAGTAGTGTGGAAGTGTAATTGGAATAGTTGACGACAAAATTAATTGTCTGGTGATTTAAATAATACCAAATTATTAAAATAAATATGCTATTAGAAATTAAAATTATTATAAATTTGTCAATTAAATATTAAATAGTAATAAATTTGACATTTTTAATATTTAAAAAATATATATTTAAAAATGAAAGGTGTAAAAGGGAAAAGAGAAAATGAAAAGGGGTTTTCTCCAGTTCAAACAAACGAGGGGAATGGTAAAATGAGTTTTCCTACTTCTCATTTCCGGTTGAATCCATACAAGCCCGATACTGATTTCAAATACGAATCCAGAAAGGCATATTCTTACGAAACCATTTAAGTATTGGGGGCCGTTGCAGTCAATTACACCTCGAGAGCTGCATAGGGATCATGAAATGTATTGATGAATGTGTGCATTTGAAACTCAACAAATTTCCCAATGTACTGGAAAATACGTCCTTTCATATGGTGTGTACTTAACATTGAGTAAGGTTTTGGGACCTCACACAACAGAGATATTTATAATGTTTAAAGATTTTTTTTCTTGCTCTTTGATCTATCTTTGCTATTGCAGTTGGGATTTATATATGCCGAGTATGTCATGGCAGCTGGAAATCATCATCGTTCAATTGTTTGCAGGTGACAACTGCCCTCAGTTTGTTTTCCCCCTTTCTCGAAACTATGTGGACTTGCTAAGGCATGGCAGCTAACAGTTTCATCTCTACTTGTCGTGCTGTGCTTTTGTGAACCTTTTCTTTTCTCACAGAATTATTGAATTTTATCTATGAAATCTATAGTTGTTTTCGTATGTTACCTAAGAGCTGGGCTATAGGACATCTATGTGTAAAGTATCAAATTTATGAGGGATCATGCTTTTCTACAATATTCATTTTAAAGTAATGAGTTAAACTAGCTTTATGCCTTCAACCTTGTCTCCTTTGAGGCTACAAATTTGTCATAGAATATCATTACTACTCCATATTGAAGAAAAAAAAGGAAATAAAGCAATTCTTACTTCTAAGAAGATTACATTAATCTTGCAGGTTTTTTTAGTTTGTGTGGGAAAAGTTTCTTTACTAGTGATTTATGTAAATGTGAACATCATAACGTTATTCTTGATTACATATATCTCATGATGTGCCTCCTTCAGTTCAACTAATTTCTCTCATGATTATTCCATAAGCTATATGTGAAACGTTGTAGCTAATGAATGTTTGGTTAATAATTTTTTTTCGAGAAAGACAACACCAAAGTCTTCTTTTGTATTTCTAAGAGTTTGAAAAAAGTACAAAGGTTAGCTTATCACCAAACGGGAGCAGGTATAATGAACGTGCATTTAATAGTTTAAAGAGCAGTATATTGAATATGCTTTCTAAAATGTTGATGAGGAAAAAGAGGACATAGAACAAAGAGGGAGAGGAGACGAAGAATAAAAATGAAGTGCAAGAGCTGGCAGAAGAAGGGAAGGAGAAGAAGGGGAAGGAAGAGAAGCAGTTGGTGAGGAAAAAGAGCTTGAAGTTACTAGTTATTGCTTCTGCTACTGAAAGCGCCTACTGTCATTAGTGCCTTAGAATATATTGGTAGAAATAAAGGTTTAACTTTTTAAGTTATTAAATTTGTGTCATTTACTTTTAAACCAAAACATTAATTATTAAATAATAATAAGAATATAAATGAATATTTTGAAAAGGAATAAATGTTCCATGTAACACAATTTTTAAGAAACAGTTACCCGGGAAAACCAGTGAGCTTTTTTGTCTAGGTGGTGTCCTAGCCCCTAGGAGCCCTGCATCCGCCGTGCTTAAAACATTCCAGGTGTTAGACATCTAGGCTGTTCTGCTCTGTGGGTTGCTTGGTGACTATCTGACCCTGCAGAAGATTGACAAAAAAATTGGTTACTGCGGTTATTGGGCATGCTGTCGCTTTGTGTAACATATTGCGTTAAAATCATTATATCAGATCTCCTTTTGCCAGCACTTAGTCCCCTTTTGACTTGGTGTAATTCTACGCGTTTAAAACCTGAAGTGCTCACTACATTCTTTATGTAATAGTTAAGATCCTACATTTTTCAAAGTTTATATTTGGTTGCATTGCTTTATATTCATGTACTTTCATGCGATATGCTGTCTACTTACAACTACTTGTTTCCCTGCAAATCCAGTCATGGTGCAATAAGGATCGCATGTAGTAGTAAATAACTAAATATATCATATTGAAGCTTTTTGTACCATGCAATTACTGTAGCAGTGAGTATTTTTTAGCTGATTGATGCCTAGCATCTGCAAGGGCTAACAAGTAGTTGCTTGGATGCAATGTTGATATCCATCAGCTCGTTGGAAATTATGCTGTGAAGTTACCCTAGGTAGATGCTAACATGAATTTTTACTGATCCAGTAACAAAATGTTTATCAGTATGAGTTTTTTTAAACCTCTTCATAATGTCCTCTTCGTTGAGTATCCTCCTCATTCTTACTTCCAATTCTCAAAAAAATGAAAACAATACATAGGCATTGAATACACTTAAATAAAGTATTAGGATCGAATCTAGCGTCTAGGATTCCTTTTCTTGTTTTCCTTCATTTGTGAACACAGTGGGTTAGTGATTGGTTTGGTTATGGGCAATGGGAATTTCTGAGTTTAAAATCAACCTTAGCATGGTACAAGGATCAAACTTCACTATGAGCTTCCACCTACAAGGGCGGATCTATTAGTAACTGAGCCCCTCAACACACACCCCCCCCCCCCCCCCCCCCCCCCCCACCCTGCATGACGTTTCATAAATTTTCTTCATATACATTCTAAATTTGCCCCATGTCCACAAAATCTTTCTTATTTCCTTGTACATTCAAAAGTGCCCTGGTTGTAGTTTTTACTCCCTTCCCTCTCTACTTGCCTCTTTAATTTGGTCCTATGTATAAGACATGCACTTTTTCCTTTTCAGTTAGGTTTCCAATTTATGTAACAAATAATCACATTTTTATCTCCCAAAATTTAGGCAAGTCTTTTGAGCTTATCAAAGCAGGTTTCTTGATTGTAGGCTGATAAATAATAATACATTTATCTCCTAAATAGTAGGCATGCCTCTTGATCTTAACAAAATAAACAAACTAAATTAATATTGATATAAATTATCAAATTCTTAATTAATTGAATGTAGTTAACTTCATATTTAATATGATACATATCAAAAATCAAAGTTTTACTATAATTTTAAAAGATGTCCGTAAAAAAAGAGTCTATTCTCATGTGCCATAACCCTTCTTTACTAAAATGAGCAAAAAAAAAAATAGATAATCAATAGTGAGAAAGAATAAACTTTCGGAACAATATGATACATAATCTAGGTGGATATTTGAAATCATAACACCTAAATTTGGGATCATACAGAATTGGTTGTTATAATTCTTCATCCAGCTATATCCAAATATTGTTGAATTGCTTGTGCTTTAGGCGATTAATCATTTTTAGCCATCATTTAGTGACATTATAAATGATATTTTTAATTCATCTCAGTTGGGTTTTAGGTGATTGTACATGACTGTTATAGATGGAGAAGCTTGTTCAAATTGTGCCAACAAATATAATGACTCGCCCAATACAAGTTGATGTGCCATCATAACATTCTCTTCGATGACAAATGAATTCCAAGTATGCTTACTTTTAGGTTTCTACAATTTTGGTTTCAGATAGCAGAAGATTATTCTCATTGCGAATTCTTGCTCCGGCTTCCTGGATATTGCCCAAGTAAGTTACTTGAGATGCCTTTCTGTTGGGTTTCTTTTAATTCCTGACATTGCATAGTATATTTGTTGACATGGAGATAAAATCTGTGAATATGTACCCTTTAGTGCCTGCTTTCCGAGATGTAATTGATGTGCCCTTGGTGGTTAGAAGGATACACAAATCTCGATCGGAGGTGTGAACATCACAACTAGGTTTTTATTTTCTTGGAAGCATTTTGCCACATTTTGTAGTTAATTTGTAAACTTTCGCTAGTTCAGGTGAGGAAGGAACTTGGAATTGGAGATAATGTGAAGTTGGCCATTTTCAATTTTGGCGGGCAGGTAGGTTATATAATTCTGTTTATAGCAGTGCTGTTTTGTTCTTGTTTTCTCTGTACTATCATGTAGAAGATACAAGTAAAGGAAAGACATGTCTATGATGTAGCTGCTAAATGATCTCACAAGCTACAACCTTCATCACCGAGTTCGTCACAGTTCATTGATCTTGGTGTTGTCTCTCAGATTCCTGATTGTTATGTATCATTCTTTTTTTTCCCATTTAAGAATTCTGAAGATAATTCTAATTAACAACTTTATTTTAGGTTGTTGACTCTTTTTACTTTTGTAAATTTGTAACCAAAGTAGAAGCTGAGTTCAAAATTTCAGTAAACTGTATCTCGTGTGCGCTCCACAATAGACTCCGCCTTCACATGGGATGACTTGGTTTATGATTATAGGACTGTATCTCATACCAACATGCCATATATTATAGGACTTTCATCAATATGTCATTGTTTGAATTATGCACAAACATTTGCTCATGTATTCATTTTGACACGTACTGGAGATCCTAAGTTGGCCTATGCATGAAAGCATTTGTCTTCTATGGATAATCCTTAGTAAATTGGATGGTCTTTTTTCTTGTTATTTTCTAAACTCGATATCAGAAAAATAATGGAAAACATTGCTACTTCATCTAGGTTTCAACAGCTATAGCTAGTCTGGCTACTTTTTCCCCCCCAATATTGTTTGTTTCTCGTGGTTCTATATTTTGTTTTATAACAAAATTTCCTTGATTTCTTTAAAATTTTTACTTTGTTACATTTTAATCCTATTTCTATAATGCAGCCAGCTGGGTGGAAATTGAAGCAAGAGTGGCTACCTGAAGGCTGGCTATGTCTGGTAGGGTCATGATGGTTAATGAGGTCGTGCAATATCATTATTTTGATATATGGAAAATTTGACTTCTATTTTGAAATATGATTAATATAGGTCTGTGGCGCGTCTGACAAACAAGAACTTCCTCCAAACTTTATTAGGCTGGCAAAAGATGTTTACACACCTGACCTGATGGCTGCATCTGATTGCATGCTTGTAGGAACTATAACATAAGCATTCAGTTAGGAACTATTAAATATAATAGATGGCTGCATCTATTATAGGAACTATAACATAAACATTCAGTTTTCAAGCACAAATTACACACTATTTATGTCATGTATCTCATCTATTTTTTAAGGGAAAATTGGATATGGCACTGTCAGTGAGGCTTTGGCATACAGGTTACCATTTGTCTTTGTACGCAGAGATTATTTTAATGAAGAACCATTTTTAAGAAATATGCTAGAGGTTGAACACATTCCTTTGGTCACTTTATTATCAATAATTTATATTTAAGCATCTAACTTCCTCTAACATTAGCCTGCATATTTGGCTTTTTCTTCCAAAGCAGTATTACCAAGGTGGTGTTGAGATGATTAGGAGGGATTTGCTCACTGGACGTTGGACACCTTATCTGGAACGTGCACTCACCCTTAGTCCATGCTATGATGAGGCCATCAATGGTGGAGAGGTATTCTCCTTGACTATTCATCATTTCATTTTCCTGCAGAATTAGCATCTTCTTTGAGATCCTTTGCAGTCTAATTTAGTCTCTTGTTCCAATTATAGAAATGTGCGCTCATCAATTGAAATAGGAAAAAAGAAAATGGTGAAGGATCCTTTTGATGTCACATATTGGCTTATATCATAATAGCAAAATAATAAAAAGGATGTTCTAATGAAAGGGAAGAAATTTCATTATAGCCCCATCTCAATTCTAGATGCGTCAATTAATCTAAGGAAGTAAGCTAGATCCTATCTCCTTCAGTTTCAGTTGGGAAATTCAGTTAGAAAAGTTTCTTAAATCTTGTAGAGAAATCTATGATGGGAGAGAAATAGGAGTTCGTTATTTGGGAAAACTTTTCTTTCATAAAAACTGAATGCTGCATTTGTGGTTTTGATGTGCTGTTGCAGCATGAACTGGTCAGGATGTCATGTGGAAAGCTTTTAATTCACTAAATTGTCAATCCAGTTCCAAGGTCTGGGGCAATTTGTCAATGCACCGGCCCCTTCCTTCTTCTCTTTCTTATTCTGAAAATTGATTTGTCACCACAAACTGGTGGAAGACCAATTCCTCGAGGTCTAACATTACACTGTGAACCAAATCACTGTTCTTATACTGCAGAATACATGTATTAATTACAAAAATTATCCTCAGGTGGCTGCTCGCATACTACAGGACACTGCGGCTGGCAAAAGCTATGCATCAGATAAGGTACACAACAGGAGTTTTTCTATAAGAGAAATGTCTTTGTAGAATTTTGTTTCGTGTGTTATGTATGATGCAATGCTCATGAATCCTTAGGTGGTTTAACATTTTGCTCTTGTGCATGTTATTACTAGCTTAAAATTTGATAAGAGAAACTTGATTGCTTATGAAGCTATAAGTTCATACATCCTGTAGGAAAGGTTATATGCTTTAGTGTACATTCTTCCTTTTCTTGTGTCATCTTGCTTTACCATACAATGAAACTTGATAGTTCGAATTGTGATTTCATTAACAATTTTCTTACACGTATGGAATACTTTTGACTCTTGATTTGTTGATTTATTTGTCTTCCTGTGAGTATAGTTGAGCGGGGCAAGAAGATTGCGTGATGCCATAGTACTTGGATATCAGTTACAAGGAGCTCCTGGCAGAGATCTCAGCATTCCTGATTGGTATACACAAGCTGAAAATGAACTTGGTCTCCATTCACCATCAAAAGCGGAAACAAACGGGGATGATTTTCTTAGTGAATCGTGAGTGTACGATCATTTTGTAAACTTCCATTTCATATTTTATACTTTATTTGCTACCTATAGGAATTAAGGTGGAGTTTTTTTTTACTATTGCAAGATGCGTTGAGGATTTTGAGATACTACATGGGGAGATGCATGGTTTATCTGATACAGTTAGTTTCCTAAAGAGTTTGTCAGGACTTCATACTGCGACTGATTCGGGGAAGAATTCTGAAAAACGCCAATTAAGGGAGCGTACTGCTGCTGCTGCACTCTTTAATTGGGAGGTCTAGCATTTGATTATTCTAAGCTGTTTGTTAGCACTCTTACTCTTTGCTATTTATATTGCCTAACAGAAGAGTATCAACTCCCACTGTTTCTTCATTTTTCAATCTTATGAGTGGTAAAAATGAAGATATTGTTTGTTATCGTTTTAATGGTGTAATTTGGAAAATGACTGTTATTCATTTTCTGACCTGGGCTAGCTGGGGTCCTTAGAGTAATTTCCCAGCTTAAACCATGAATATGACCTGAATCTTTTCTTATTATTTCCATACAGGATGAAATTTACGTGGCAAGAGCACCTGGAAGGTTAGATGTAATGGGAGGAATTGCAGATTATTCAGGAAGCCTTGTTTTGCAGGTTAGCTTTCTCTTGACATATAATGACCATTTCAGGATAATTAGTTATGGATACATGGTTTCAGAAAACTCCAATATCCACACCTCCATTGCATGATTAACACCGTGCATCATGATCTCCGTGGCCTAAAATATGGATGCACAAATAGTCATATGATATAGAAACATTTTACTTATGACGTATTCACATTTGTTCTATTATTGAACAACTTCTCATCTTGCAACCACTGGACGCATCGGCCTGAAGTCTTTAATTGCATGCTTTTCATCCGTGTGTTTTAAGAATGGGATCACTTTAAGCAATGCTATCATTCATTGAGACGGGGATTTTTGTTGTGTCATAGGAGGAAATTTCCTCCAGCATATGATGTGTAATTTTTTTTATGCTTGTCAGCATGCATGCATGCATGCATGCATCCAGACACACACACACACACACACATAGATGCCATCAACATTTATGTATAACATACATATATTTGTCTATAACATACAGACATTTACGTGAGTGCGTGACACAAAGAAACCAAACAAATCGAGCATCTTATTGGAGAGTAAATCAGCATAACCATCAAAATTTGGCTCAAGATAATTGGCTGGTCTTCAAAAGTGCTGGACACACAACAAACTAGACTGAGAACGGTTCTCCAAAATTCTCAACAGAAGCAACACTTTTCCCTATCAAAGTGCTGGGAGTATAGGCAGATCGAAAACTCACTCCAGATCAGCCGTAGAATCAGTCCTCCTTGAAGAATCAACAACTCATCATCATCATCATCATCTAAGCCTTTTCCTTTGAAGATAGTGCCAACTTCCTAGCCAAGAAAACTATAGACAAGAGAGGCTTGTTATTAATCCTAAGATGCCAATTGGCATGCTCCAAATTCTCCTAGACTTGAGAAAATGTCTAGAAGAAGTAGAAATGATGATGAATTGGCTATAGAAAAGTGCATTATCTCCAAGGAATATATAAATCCAAGAGTCAAAGACAATGTGTTTCCCTGTCGAAGAATCAACAACTTGAGAGGGGGAAAATAGACCTTCTATGGACATGAGTAATACTAGATGGATTCACCTTCCTCTTCTTAGGAAAGGCAAATGAGTTCTCAATGCTTCTTTTCCCTTTTTCTTGAGGGTATTAGATGCCTTGCCTTTATTCTTTTTATAACCCCTTTAATTCCTAGCAACCCAAGCCACAGTCATCATATGCATATTCAATAAAATTCTCACCATACTTCTGCCTCATTTTTTGCTTCCAAAAAGACCACCATGATCTTAAAGAACCAGTATGGCCCTTGATATTAAGTCAAGACTAACGATAATCCCGTAATCCATCAAGACCTAGGCATTTAATAAATAAATGAAGAGCAGTTAATTTATGAACATTACAAAATGGACACAGGTCAGCGATATTACATTACATGGATTTTGATATCTCTATCATAACTTATTTTGAACTTCCAACTGAACTAAAATCCTACTTTCTGATGGAGGAATGTTCTAACTCAACAAACAAGAATTCCTAAGTCCTCCATTATTCAGAAATTTACAAAAAGAGTGCCTCATAATTGGTGCATGAACTCCACATCTTGAACAGCATCAGTGCAAGCCCCATTGGTAAGGATGTAGTTATACACACATATTGTCCTGGTAACCATGAAGACTTCACATTAATTGCATAAGATAGCTCATAGGTCTCTACCGAACAACTCAGAACCCATACAACAAGCACCTATGCAATAAAGTAGCTGCATGTAGCTAGTGCATCTTTCTTTAAATTGCATTAAGGTACTCCGTATGTTAATTTATCATTGGTCAATAGTCAGTTACAGTCTTAACGATTTGTGTCGTTGTGATGGTTTTTTTTCCTAACATGGTTATTCTTTATGGTTGCAGATGCCAATTAGAGAGGCTTGTCATGTTGCAGTTCAAAGGAATCACCCTAGTAAACACAAGCTCTGGAAGCATGCTCAAGCACGACAGCGGGCAAAAGGACAGGGATCCATTCCTGTTCTGCAGATTGTATGTCATTATCTGACTGATAAGTGCGATTCTAGTATATTTAATATATTTTATATGGTTCGGATTTCCAGTGATTGATGTGTGAAATTTCCTACAAAAATTTCATCACCTTGCTTCTAGACTCTTTCTTCTATTTGGGAAAATTTGGAAGGATGCCACAACAACAGCAACGAGATTAATTTCTCCTCAATGTATTTACCTCCAACCCATGCAATTCCCCCACTCCCCCTGCCTCCAACATACACAACAATCCACCAATGCAATCTCAATCTCACCACTGACATTGCACTGTGCAATGTCCTTGGGGCCTCCATTTCTTATCGGCAGGCCTGAAAAAGAATTCTGGTAGGCCAAGTAGCCAATCTGCTTAATTATTTTACTAACAACACTTTTAAGGGTTAGTTCTACGTGACATATAAGCACACACATATTGAATTAAACCTCTCTATTGTGGATCCCATGACATATTTAAAAGGATAACAAGGTGCCAATAAGAGATCAGTTACTGAATCCAGTCTGTTCAGTTTGCAGTTTCAATTATTAAAAACAGGTTAGTCTTGCAACCAAGGACCTGTTGATTTTTCTTTCTGCTGTATTGCATCCTTTCATTTTTGCACACACAGACCAAAATATTTTGAGATAAATAATACATAAATATCTCTAATCTGCTTTTTTGAGGGAATTAATCTACTAGAATGCTTATAGCCATAGGAAGAATTGGTAAAAACCCTTCAAAAAGTTCATTTTTATAGATTTTGTCATCAGTATTTTGTCAGTAATATGTGGTCCAAAATTAGATCCCTCTTTTCCATAATTTCCTTTCAGGAAAGCACATCAAGTCCACACGTGAATGCTTATATTGATAGTTCAGAAAGGGTAAGGGGTTTACTTCAAATCTGAAACTATCAATAAAAGCATTCAAGTCTATATTTTGGACCAAGTAGCTGAGTTATTAAATCAGGAATGAGTAAGGAGATTAAATCAAATAGACACAGAAAACTCAACTTTTGTTCTTATCATGAGACTAATGCGGAACAAATCTGCTTCCAGATATTAATTAAGGTACTATATTTTCTGGCACCTGACCTGTTTACCTTTATTTCACATGAAAGGGTGCAATATGCATGCAAAACAGCAAATTGTTTATAGTTATTGTTCATTGCTACTTTTAGGTTGGACCCCATACAACCAAACAATGTTTAAATAATGATAACGTAACAATAACATTTTTCCTTTGTTATGTTAATATAGGTTATAACGTAACGCATAACGTAAGTTACACGATTTAATTTTTTTAATAAAAATAAATATATATACTATATTTAAGAATTTTTATAAACAGGAAAATAATTTTAAAAAATCTAAAAAATATCAAACAATATAAAACACATTTAACAAGTCTCACAACAATTTTTAGCGAGCATCGAGGAACTAAGATGCTTCGATATCATGCGCTTCCTCGTCAATTGAAGAGAGATCGAAGAGAGATCAACGACGAATTCCTCGTTAATTGAAGAGTCGTGCGGTTCTTTGATTTTTTTGGAGCGTTACGATGGCGAGTTCCTCATCAATTGAAGAGAGATCAAAGAGAGAAACTGGGGTGCTTCAATGCTCGCTGATGAGAGAGATACAATTGAAGAGGAACTGCATAGAGGAAGAACCGCACGAGAGGGTCATTGCCGTCGCCGCCGTCTACTGCAGAGAGAGGATGCACTGTGGTGCTTCGATGCTTCGCTCACCGTCATTAATTTAGGGTTTCATGTCGATTTGATTTATGGAGAGAAATCGTTTCGCTATTTTATATTTAGCAACTCGTGTAAATAATGTGAGTTACAAGCGTTACGTTATTTTCGTAACGTAACGTTCGTAACGCTCTAAAAAACGCACGTTACTGGGAACTATGTTTTTTGCTGGGGTTATATAACGGCGGGTGCCGTTATGTTCTGTAACGGGTTATAACGAGTTACATAACGAGTTTTTAAAACATTGAACCAAACCTTATCAGTACTTTCAAAAATCCCTTGACACTTTTCTTTGTTTTAGGTTTCTGATCTTGATGGAGGTTGTGCTAACTAGGCAGATCTGAATTGTTTTATTAAATGCACTTCACTTTGATTATATCACAAGGGCATTTCTGTAATTGCATAGAATCAATTATTCATTTAGTTACTACATAGTCTATCATGCAGCAGCACTTCTCTCCTTAGTTACTACATAGTCTATCATGCAGCAGCAGTTCTCTCCTCTCCCTCATTATGGTAAACTTTGTCTGGCAATCTGAGCCGAAATGTTGCTGGAGGTGTTCTTAATGCCAGTGCTTCGGATGGTGTTCCCATAAGACAATACAATTGGAAGCATGGAGAAATCATTTTGTGAAACATTGTAATAACCAGATATGACATTTATGAAGGGGGAAAAAGTAAACGAGTTTATATACCTGGACCAAATTGACAATTATGCCTGTGTTCCCCTAATAGTTGGCAAAAGCAATATTAATGTTTTTGTTTTATTTTATGTCATTATATTTTTGTTTTGTGTTTGGGAATGGTGTCACGCCCCGCTTCACAAAATACGTGGAAACGGAGTAGTGACGAGAGTGGGCGACGTATATGCGCGAGGAAAATACCTCACGCATATGTGATGGGGAGATTCTATCTCCTCATTTTAAAATACCGCAAGCGCATGGTCAGTTTTTCTTATTTGTTGATTTATTTTATTTCAGTTACTTTGATGGAATATTCAATTAAATTTAATATCTTGTGCTTAGGACTAAAGATCTAGGATTTCATATCATTGAGATAAGAAATTATTATTGTGTAATTATTAAGTTGAGAGATAAGTATCACCACATGAACAATAGCTTAGGAGATTCTACCTTAGGTGCATCACTCTTCTCTTTGACAACAAATAAATCAACAAATAAGAAAAACTCTAAGCATGGAGTATCGATTTGTTAAGCATCTAGGATGGAATATTCAAGTGTGAACTTATTTCAGTTATTATCTTGTGTTTAGGACTAAAGATTTAAGATTTAAGATTTCATATCATTGAGATAAATATTACCACATGAACAATAGCTTAGGAGATTCTACCCTAGGTGCATAAACCTTATCTTTGACAACAACTGAGTTCACACCTTATTTTTTCTAACCAATTCGTCTAAATCGTGTTAGGATCACAAGAAACACCTTCCCTGTGGATCGACTCTCAAGTGCTACAACAACCGACCGTGCGCTTGCGGTATTTTAAAACGAGGAGAGAGAATCTCATCAAGTTTTTGGCGTCGTTGCCGGGGGCGGTGTTCTCTTTAGTTCTTAGCACGTTTACCGAAAAAATTAAAATAATAATAATAATAAAAATAATAATATTTAAAAAATTATAATTAAAAAATAATAATATATAATTAGTGCAATCCAAACATTACACATTCCAACTCGATACCTACGCTGATATATGTCAGCTTGGGAACGCGGTTCAACAGGACGTCAAGTTAGCATATAATCGAACGAGATCAATGACTGACCCTGTTCCACCAATGGTCCTCATGGACCGATGTTACCCTCGATCATCACACCCGACATGCATCGGATTGCCGGAAGCCACTGAGAACAACTACTAGCTGAAGCTACAATACATCACCATGCTTCCCAAATTCTCTAGGCTAGAATATGAAGATGCCTATATGGTCATCAATAAGCTCGAGGAGGTGTGCGCAATGATGAGAATCAGGCAGCTGAGTAAAGATGAAGTCAAACTAAGGTTCATCCCTTTCTCACTCAGGGACAATGCTAAAAAAAGTGGCTATATAGCCTCATAATAAGGGACAATACTAAAAAGTGGCTATATAGCCTCACAACAAACTCAATTACTACATGAGCAGAGTTTGTTGCAGTCTTTCTGAAAAAAATTTTCCCAATGCACTAGACTGCAAAGATCCGATCTGAGATTAACCAATTCAGACAACGGGACAGAATTATTTTGGAGATACTTAGAACGGTTTAAGGACCTTCTAGCTCAATGTCCCTATCATGCCATAGAAAAGTGGCGTCTCTGTCAAATAATTTATGAGGGTGTCGATTACAATTCAAAAACCCTTCTTGAATTCATGAGCCACGGTGACTTCATGAGGATGACAGATGATGCTGCATGGATATTCCTCGAAGAGATGACAGAGAAAACCATGCAGTGGGAAGGGTTTAATGAGAAGCCACCAACCACAAACTCAACCACCACATCGGGGAGTGGCATACATTCGATCGAAAACTCTATTGTAACTGAAGCAAAGATGGCGGCACTAATTGAAGTGTTGGAAAACAAGTGGATTTCTCAGCAGTTCGATCATGTAAATCAGACCTCTGTACCAAGTTGCTTTAACTGTCAATCTCTAACTCATGTTATGGAAGATTGCCCGTTCCTTCTAAACTCACTGATGAATAGTCAAGGATAGCTGTTAAACGCCACTTATCAGCGACAAAGGAATGATCCATATGCACCAACATACAATCCAGGGTGGAAGAATCACCCTAACCTTTCATGGAATCAAGGAGGAGGATATCAAGGGGGGCAACAAGCACCTCCCAACCAAGTGGTTCACAGTATGCGAGGCCAAACACATTCCAGTATCAACAACAACCGGCCTTTGTGGCATCACAGGCCACTCCAACATATGCAAATCCATCAATGCCACCACCCGGATTTGGGAGTGATCAAAAGTTGAACACCATGGAGAAGAACTTCAACTCATTTATGCAATCGACCAATCAGTTGTTGCAGTCCAATCAACAAGCCATACAACAACTCATGCTGCAAATGAGTAAGATGTCTTCTCAAATGAGTGAAAGAGAAAGAGGCACTTTCCCAGCCAACCTGAGATTAATCCCAGGGATACTAGAGCTAACAGTAACACTTCAAATTCAGCTCAACTGAATGCGGTCCACATATTACGGTCGGGGAAAGATGTGGACAATCAGGTGAAAGTCTACAGTCATACAAAATCAGTTGACCCGGTGACAGATCCATCATCCTCAGGCTCTAGCAAAGCAAATGATAAGGAAGCTGAGGAAGTCATTGAGCCTACATATGATCCACCAGCTCCCTTTCCAAATAGGCTCCGATCCAAGAAGAACACAACACAAATGGAGAAGATTCTAGATATTTTTAAGCAAGTCAAAGTGAATATTCCTCTCCTTGAAGCTGTTGAACAGGTTCCATCATATGCAAAGTTCTTGAAGGACCTGTGCGCAAAGAAACGAGCTCATTAGACTCCCAAAAAGTTATTATTGTGTAATCATTAAGTTGAGAGATAAATATCACCACATGAACCATAGCTTAGGGGATTCTACCCTAGGTGCATGACCCTTCTCTTTGACAGCAACTGAGTTCACACCAACTTCTTATTTTTCCCAACCAATTCGTCTAAATCGTGTTAGGATCACAAGAAACATCTTCCCTGTGGACCGACCCTCAAGTGTTACAACAATTGACCGTGCGCTTGCGGTATTTTAAACGAGGAGACAGAATCTCCTGCATCAAGGCGCTATAGCGCCTACATCAAGGCGTTGCAGCGCCTATATCCTAGGTTTATAGGGCTGGTGCACCCACACAAGCCCCTGCTTGTGTAAGCAGGCGCTTTTATAGCGCCTGTGAACTCTAGATTTTTTCTTTGTTTTTGTAAGGAGCGCCCAATTCCATGGAGAGAGAGGGAGAGAGAGGGAGTTTGATAAATCAGTTAATCACAAGAGGAAGAATAATAATGGTAACATGAACGAGAATTTGCAGAAAGAAGAAAGAGATAGCGGCCTAAAATTAAACTCTGAAAACCTAGGTTACAAGTAAAAGAAAAATTCTCCTCCCCCCAAAAACTCTAGCCTTACGTGGCTATTTATAGAGTTAGGGTTTTGGTTATTTCACATAAAAGTCCACAAAAATTATTTAATTATACAGAAAAGCCATCAATGTCAAATTGCACTAAAGCCCCTGAACTTTACAAAATTGCGTTTTTGCTCCAACTGGCTACAAACTTTTCGAATTGACTGCTGATTGATCTGGTGTCCGTTTGGAGCGTGGTAGAGCAGCACCAACAGTGCCAAGCATCCCATCTCGCCTTGAATCTCTGTTGCACATTTTACAGTCTCCAGAGCATGCTTTTGTGGTCCAGTTTCTTTTTGATAGCTAACTTTGTAAAACACCGCTAAAAATACTTGAGTAGCATTATTTATAAACAAATAATATAAATAAGGGCATGAAAATGTGACAAAATCGTGCTGATCAATATACGCTAAGCCTAACGTAACTTGAACATGCTATAAAATCTACCACGATAAATCAATATCACTGCAATATGACATATAAATATCTAACACAATGATAGCAGATGAATGAAGGAAATATCAACTGGATACAATAGATAGAATCAAGAAATAACATGAGTAAAGAGCAGGAATACCTATAATCAAAAGAGAGACTCCAGCTCCTTGCAACATGTTCAGCCTCAACGAAACCTGATCAAAGAATAAAATGTCTAAAGTCTGAACGTGCAAATTTAGGATCGTCATGAAGCGACCTAATGAGTGCATAAGAAAAGGGGAAGTGCTCCTGCATATAAACAGTGTGTACAAAAGATAACTGTACTGGAATAAGACAGAAATAACACATGATACATAAATAGAAAACAATAAGTCAAACAGTAAAGAAATCAAATGTCCAATCCAATCAGGTGTCTATCACAGTGTGTATATATATCAGATGTGGATAGGATAAGTCATGCTAGGGTCCAATGTACAATCAGAAGTCTATTATGACATATATATATGTTTAGTCTATAATGTCAATGTAGGATTTCAGTTTTGTTATCAATTATGTCAGCGAACACCAATTGCCACATCTAATAGATGCATCCTATATTACGCCTACTACATGTGTCAATCAGGGTCTTAATTGTTGAAACTGATTGGTTAGTGACATTGTCCATGCTTTAGATTGGTTCCGTACGTATCCGGGACCACAACCCAGATGCCGACGCTGAACCAGGCCCTACTGCCAGGTAGTCAGTAACAGTAACAGTACTCACAGTATCACTGTGAAACAGTACTCACAGTAACACTGTGGAGTAATAAACAGATAGAATGTCAGTCATCCCTCGGAACCCTGTAGTGGAACCGTAAGTCAGCTGCGCAACCTGTATCCTAGGTCCACCCAAAATATAGACGTTGTCCCCTCCATCAATTTTCCTAATCCCAATGTAAGTTGTCTATTTACATTATTATTTAAAGCAATCAATATCCATGTTACTTAGAATACTGGGACGATACAATGACAGTAACGGTGTAGTATAACAGTCAACAGTAATCGTATACACGGTGAACAATATCGGTAACAGTGAGAGGTAACAGTAACCGCGTATACGATGAACAATAGGACTGTACAGGATGTTACGGTCAAACAATTCTTTCCCAATAACTTTCAGTAACATGAATTTATACAGTAATAGTCATGCACCTCTAGTCAATGCACGATCTCATATAGAACTGATCACAATAGCATCCACTCATAATCTCAATAGTCATCGTGATCATCAAATCCGAATCTCAATAGTCATCACGAACATCAACTACTAAGTCTGTATCCGATGCCGTAAACCATAAGTCCATTGAATCAAAAATCAGTTCTCTCACCCTATCAATCAACTCTGATTCTCTAAGTCACCAATAACTGAGATCCAACAATAACTGTTATCAAACTCTGAATATATATATATGTATTAACACTGATATTAATGAAATCACACTCATAATAACTCAACCTTTATAACCGAATAATTGTAGTCAAGAACCAATTATGAAACACTGAAAATATCCTCGAGATCAACAACGAATATCGAGTTCACAAATAAAGAATGGAATATCCTCAAAATCAGACTTATCCAACCATAATTAAGATCATAACTAAAGAGTATAACGTCCTCGATCAACATAACATCTCTATCATCTCTATATCTAGTATCCAATATTGATATGATCATCATTACTCAATCAATATCATCAGGGTAAATCTGGAAGTCCTTATTTCAATAATCTAAAACCAGAGTGCCACATCCTCGATTAATATGAAATCTAGATCATCTAAATAACAATCGTGAATCCACTGAAAAGAATACGAAGTTCAGGTCAACTCCCATTCTAACTACAGAACACACAAATCCAAATATCAGTAAAACAGTTTATCAATGAAGCAACGCCATTTCTAACACGTCCTCAATATCTCAACGAGTTCTAGTCAGAAAAATCGTCAAATAATTTGTCCGGCAATTACTTCACATAAAAATATGAATTTCTAACCTCAATCGAGAATCAATTAACCTAAAGATCAATATGTTTATTTTCTAAGATTATCACAGCTAGGTCAGTTACAAGGTCAAGTCCGGTCTACGGTATATCAATACTAGGCCTAAGTCATTAACAATGATTTGCCAACACATGAAATGATACTGATATAAGCTCATATCAACTACACAAATAAGGTGAACAATCACTAATGTCTCATGAAGTGATACAAGTGATAATAATAGTAAAATATCTCAGACAATCACATGAAATGATCAGAGTAAAACACAAGTACTCATTGACAACGATAAATAAGGAAAAAGATAAAGCAAATACTCACATGAATTGATGCAGTTTTGGAACCGAATCGCCATCTGGTCTCCACTACACGAACTGGTACGAATATCCGGATCATCCCATGGGTCAGTTTTCGAATTGCCTGTGTATCGGATTCATAATGAGTACAACTTCGAATCTCCCGTAACGAGTTCGGATCGCACGAACGTGTCCGAAAACACTGGTTGTCACAAACTTGTTAGTCCCATGCTTGGCCCAGTATGGCTTTAGGTTGATCAGATTCGATAAATATGACCTTCTTCTGCAAGGGTCTCCAATGAAGGGTCTCCAATACTTTCTTGAAAGCCCCAAGGCTTATCTTCCTGCTTGCAATCCGCACCTCTCGTCTTTTCTTGCTCAATGGGAGTGGATACATGGACACATTCTTTATGCAGCAAGTTGACTGCCACCCTCCAACTCCCCACCTATAGCACTGTTGTGGATTCCTAGTGCAAGACAGACTGGAGTCGGGAGCTTTGAGAGGTCCAAATCAATTCCATTGATCAGCAATTCCTCACTCTTCTTCCCAGCCCTCCTTCAAGAAATCTCATCCTTTGAGGCAGCAGCTTTCCTGGGTTTCTTCAACTTGGGCAACTTATGAGTCTTCCCTTAAGGACTCTTTTTCAAGGGAGCCTCCTCCTTGTCCTCCTCCTTATCCACGATTGCGACAAAATCATTCTTGGACTGCAGATTGGATGGTTGAAGCATTTGGAGGGTGTGGTTTGCAGAGGCATTGAATGCATAACCAGGGCTAGGAGTGAATGCATGTAGGAACTTGGTGCTATCACTGTTCGTTTCCCTGTTGCCAAACCAACCATTCCTAACAAATTCTACTAGGAAGCTGTTGCGACTTGATAGGAGGGGCTTCCTTTCCCGGTCCATAACTGACGACATGAGCTGTAATCCGAGGTTGTTCTTCAATGGTGATTCATAGTAGAGCCAGTTCCGAACACCCAATGGTCCCAACCTTCCACCATCATCCATTGATGCAAAAGTAGAAATGTCAAACAAAATTACTATCTGTTCTCAAAATCTCTTCAACCATCTACCACATTGCCTCCTCACAAAACTGTGGAGAGGAATGTCGGCCTCTAGGGTTTTTTTGGGCTGCGGTTTGACGGGGAGAGGGGGGCGAGAGAGAGAGAGGTGAGTATACATTTACAGAGAGGGTGAGATGGAGTACGGATGTGGTGGATGCTGTCCAAGGAAAGGGCACGACCATGTATCGTCGCGCGCTCTCGCCGGAGAGCGCCAGAGTGGAGAGGGAGCCTGGGGTTGTCGTGGCCTGTGGAGAAGATGTGGAATGCGGCGGAGGGGCTCACGGAGAAGATGCTTTCGGCCTGATGATTTCTCGGCAAGGAGGAAGGTTGCAGGCGTGCATGGGAAAGCTGTGCGTGGCCTTGCTCTGGGGAGATCTCGGCCTGGGACTGGAGAGAGGGCACGACAATGGTGTTGGAGAGGTTGGAGATCCGGGTGTGGGTTGCATGCATAGGCTGAAGATGGGGGGAAGTGCTGTGCACAAGAGGAAGAGAAGAAATAATTGGTTGGGATTTAAGATTTAGATAGGGTTATTTAGTTAGGATTTGGTTAATTAAAATGAGATTTGTATTTAGGATTCTATGGGTTAATAGGAATGAATATAGATAAAGGGTATATGGGTTTGGGCCTAAGGAAATAGATTAAAAAAATGAATTAGAGTTGAAATGTAAGTGGGCTTGGGCTCAAAAATTAATAATGAAAAAGAAGGAAAATAAGAGGAAAAGGGAGTGAGAGTTCTGGGCTTAGGCCTCGCTGGGAAAATTTTGAGAAGGATAACAAAACTTTGGAAAAGAAAATAAGGAAAGAAATAATATCAATCTAACTAATAAAAATTAATTAAAATTTCATACTAAAAACCATCATATTCACTAGTGACCGTCATATTCACTAGTGTTAACATTAAATTATTAGCAAAGAGTAATAATATCTCACACCAGATAATGATTTAGGATTATTACAAGAAAAGAAGAAGAAAAAATGCTTATTTTTATTAAACCTGGTATTATAAAATAGAGATATTACAAATGGAGAGTCACATGAAGCTGAAAATTCTAGCTATAAGCATCTAACTTTGGAGATCTTGGATCTATGTCAGTGGCTTCTGAATACTATTTGACATGATAAGATAATTGCAAGCCTGTCTGGGCTGCTGGGTTATGATGTGTAAAGAGTGATTTTCCTGCTTGAGTATCGAGATTTAGAACTAATTTTGAAAAAAACACTGTACTTCTTAGTAATCTGGATAAAGATAATATTGAGGTGTTCAGTTTTCCTTCAATGTGAGACACCAATTATTTCCTCTTTTACTTTTCTTTTTCTGTTCTCAATTGCTTTACATCATTTTATTTGCTGAGTTAGTTATCCTTTTCATTGAGAGAATCTGCTACTTGGATTCGTGACTTTGGTATTTCATGAATAGCTCATTCTCAGTTCTTTGTAGGTATCTTTTGGGTCTGAGTTAAGTAATCGTGCACCTACTTTTGACATGGACTTGTCAGATTTGATGAATGAAGATAAACCAATATCATATGAGAAGGCCTATAAGTACTTCGCACAAGATCCCTCCCAAAAGTGGGTCACTTTTACCTTGAATTATACTTCATCATTCTTTGGTTTATCATTTAGTTAATTACGTTTTCTGATTCAGGTGGGCTGCATATGTTGCTGGGACCATTCTTGTTTTGATGACTGAGCTTGGCGTCCGCTTTACTGACAGTATCTGTATACTTGTATGAATCTTTGCCTTTTCTTTTCTCTATTTATTTATTCATTATTTTTATGCAAGCCAGTTAAATTGCCGTATGACTTTGAAAGCATTTAGATATTTATAATACTACTGCAATGCCAGTTGAAGGTATTGTCCATCAAATTTGCCCACGTTAGAAGATCAATTTGTTGATGTTTAAAACTTTAGGAGAAAAATATATATATTTTTCATACGAATATTTCTGTACCTTGTAGGTTCTTTTTTGAATTTGTCCATTTGTGCATCCCACCGGCCAACACCAACACCGCCGCCCCCCCCCCCCCCCCCCCCAAAAAAAAAAAAAAAAAAAAAAAAAAAAAACACACACACACACACACACACACGAAATGAATTATAAATAACTTTATTTAAAAGATGTCTCTACATCTCCCTCCTTATTAAGTATTTAAGACCTTTTGGTTGTCTTCAAAGTGTTCCATCCTAATCTACTGCCCTCCTTACACTTGCACAAAATTATATTCTTTTGCATTTACACAATAAATTTCAATCAGCATTAATTTCTTTAATGACAATTTATTGCCAATAGAATGCAATCAAGACAACTTCAGTTAAAAATAAGATCTACTTTGCATAGTCATGACTTAAAATAAAATAAGGCTTACTTATAAAAAAAAAAGGAATACCATGAATTTTATTTTCTGAAAAAATAGATAAATTTATGGGAAAATAAAATATATAAATAATTAGGAAATTATTATCCTAAAATGTTTCATTACATAATAAATAAATCTTGATATGATTATTTATAAATTTAAATAATTAGTAAAAATAATATCTAAGAGTTATAAAATAAAGGATGAAATCACTATTTAATCAATTATTAATAAACAAAATATGTGTGTCCACCATGGAGTCCAAGCAGAGTATGTTCATGAAAGAGTTTACTTTTTTGACCATTTTACCCCTTAAATAAAATAAGGCTAAAATTAATGCAAAAGAAAAATAATCTAGAGAGTTTATTTTGGCCTATAGGCTTACATCATAGCCCCATGGAACCCCGCCATAACAGAGGAAAGAAATTCCCAATGAAAATGAGATGCATGATGTGCATCCATGAATCACAACAATAGCCTTCACGAGAGTGCTAGAGCCTTCATACGCGTGAGTGAGCCTCACGAACTACTAGTTGAGTCTAGTGTCCTTCGTACGCAACGAAATTGAACCATTTGCGTAATACGCCTCATAGTGCATCCTGTAGATTTAGTTTGAAAAATCCCCTCGCCCGCCATGGATGTGGAGATTCGAGCCCACGACCTTCTACAAGGGAAGTGCAATGCCACTTGAGCAATGCTCAGTTGGCGTGATCTAGAGAGTTCAAAATATGAAAAATTATTATAGTTCTCGACTATTCCAAATCTCTGGCTTTTCTGACAATGAGGTCCCAAGTATAGTCTCAAAATACCATTTTTCTCTCTAGACAAAAAAAACCCATATTTTGAGATCCCTTCACCAAATTTCAGCCAAGACACTTGGTTTATAATTTGAATTTCATGATTTATCACAATTGTTTTTTGATTTATTATCTTCTCATGGAATTTTCCTAATAAAATCAGTTATCATGATTCTTGAATTGTAATGAATTATTACCAAACTACTTGAAAAAATTATGAGTTAGATTTTATTTAAAAAGATTGGTTAATATCATTCTCTTTCAAAATATGGGCCTCAATACCAATACCTTTAGAGTCAAAATATGGGCCTCAATACCTTTAATCACCCTCATCCCAATTCCTTTTGCCTTATTCACTTCATGTAAGTTTGATTGTCTTTTTAAATGCCCTATCTATGTGTAGAATGCTGTTCACCAATTACTTGGACCAAAACCTACATCAGTTATCCAAAAAAGAAATGTCAGAATGAACTTATTATCTTAACAATTTTAATAATTGGTAATTATTTTTTAAAAATTATTTAAGAAAAGATCGATATGTTTGAAACGAAATGGTTGATACTATAAACCTCTGGCTAACACCAGTACCGGTATTTCTAACCCTGCTTCCAAGTTAGCAACATCCTTTTGGTTGCCATAAACTCAGATTTCAAACAACAGTGGAAGTGAGATTTTCTGTTCTTCTAGTAGTCTCTTCACATACAAATGAATATTTTTTCCCCCTTTTAAATAGGTTGTCTCTGTCCTGTACAAGCTTATCCCTGACATAGGATTTTTTCCACGATGATGGATGAAAGTTTTATGAAATTGTTTCTACAATCCAATCCTCTACTTATTCTTTCTGCTTCAATGTGCATCAGGTTTCATCTGCTGTTCCAGAAGGCAAAGGTGTATCTTCTTCTGCAGCAATTGAGGTAGCCACCATGTCCGCAATTGCTGCTGCTCACGGTTAGTTTTCTATTTAATCCAGTGCCTCTGAATTGCCTGCAATGACTATATATGGTTGCACAAAAGTACCAGTGGGATATGAGTAGAAATTTATATTCTAGATGGCACAAGTTAAGACTCTAGGGACAAATAAATTGCATGGATATGATATTATCGATTTTTCCTGTTCATGTCTATGCTTTATGCCTTTCTTTAATGTTGATGTAATACTGGTGGACCCCTTACACCACGGGCTTCACACCCCTTGTGCCACGAGCTTCACACCCAAATCTCAAGAACTCAAAAGTTCAGAAAATTTAACCGAAAATTTTCATTTAATCATTGTTTACTGAATAAAAGGTATTGAGGCCTATTTATAGGCTTTACAAAAAGACACTACTAACCAATGTGGTACTAAAACACAATAAAAGGAACTAGACTAAAAAAATGAACTAATGTAATAGAAAACAACTAGCACTTGTGTGATGTCCCCATCATTTCTCCGGGGTGGAAAAAACTCGACCCTGTCGAGTGAGGACTCCTCTCATAGAGCATCTCAATTGGGCTATAGATGTGGTTGTGACAGCATCACTTGTGCATCACGTCGAGACACCGCATCACTTGTTTTTTCCTCTTTGCTTATGCTCATATCATCTTAGTCGTCTATTAAACTAAAAAGATAAGATGCAGCTGTAATGCTTCATCCAAGGGTATTCTTTGGTCCCATGGAATAACATCTCAATGTTTTCAATTGAAGGTGCACTATGTCCAGTGCACTCTTCAAATTCCCAACAGATTTATTCTTTCAGCCATGTAATCATCTGATAATATTCGATAGTTCTACCCTGTAGTTCCTCCATCTCATTATTGTTATTCTTATACTTTCTGCCATGTTTTTTTTGTTTCACTCTATATTGCACAGATATGGGTCATGGCACAATATGATTTGTGAGATGCAATGGATCTTGAAAGGCCCAAGGATATGGAAATGACATGGAATACATACATATATATACGTACATACTTGCATGTATAGCAAAAGAAATATTTAATGCATTTGGATGAATATACATACATAGATACTGGCTTTCAGTTTCCTTTTAGAGCTTGATGCGTCTCAGGTCATTCATGTCTAATATTGAGCCTTAAGCTAAAAACTATTATTTTAATGATTCATAAACATTACAATTTGTTGAAATTTAAAGAACAAGCATCTTCCAATATACTGTTAAAAAATTAGAACAGTATTATGCTGGGGAGACATGTTGATGTAATACTGGTGGACCCCTTACACCACGGGCTTCACACCCCTTATGCCACGAGCTTCACACCCAAATTTCAAGAACTCAAAAGTTCAGAAAATTTAACCGAAAATTTTCATTTAATCATTGTTTACTGAATAAAAGGTATTGAGGCCTATTTATAGGCTTTACAAAAAGACACTACTAACCAATGTGGTACTAAAACACAATAAAAGGAACTAGACTAAAAAAATGAACTAATGTAATAGAAAACAACTAGCACTTGTGTGATGTCCCCATCATTTCTCCGGGGTGGAAAAAAACGCGACCCTGTCGAGTGAGGACTCCTCTCATAGAGCATCTCAATTGGGCTATAGATGTGGTTGTGACAGCATCACTTGTGCATCACGTCGAGACCAAGGTGGTGGAGGTGGAGTTGGCTTCCGTGACAGACCGGTTGCAGTCGATGGTAGCTCGAGTAAGAAATATGCAGCATAACAAGTCAACTCAGCTCCACTGAAATCTATCCCACATATCAAGGTGCTAATATCATGTGAAACTGTCTCCTCTAGAAATATTTGTAATGGGTCACACACATCAGGTAATCTCCATGATAATGAGGTCCTTATAGCTGCCAAAGATGATACTAGCTCCATAATAGGCTTGATACCAAACCGATATGTTTACGACTGTCTCACTTTTTTGGGTTCTAATGATCATGATAGACAGGAAAAGTGAAAAAATTAACTTGAAAATTTCTTCAAATATTTTTTCTTGACACCTGAACAGAAGTGTCACTATATGCATTGAAGCTGGCTGGAGAAGCTTATTGGTGGCGGAAAGATAGTTATATCAACTGCAAGAATGATTTATCTTACAAGATATTCTTCGTACTCGGTATGCTCTACACCTCGAGAGGCAACAATTCAGCAATCTGCTCGCTGAATGTAAGGAGATCCTCGCTAGTATGGTCAAGATTCTAGATACCAAACTGATGTAACACAGGAGGATCACAATCACCAACTAAAAGAAATAGGAAATTAGGGCTTTGAAAGGAAGAAAACAAGAAATGAGGATTAGAGTTTAAGAAATAGATAAGAACTTGATAGATTTAGACTTCACATCCTTTGCACCATGGACTTTATACCCCTTACTCCACGGGCTTCACACCCCAATCTCAAGAACTCAAGGCTCATGAAATTTGAACTGAAAATTTTTATTCATTCATTGTCTTCTAAATAAAAGTATTGAGGCCTTATAGGCTTTACAAAAAGTCTAGTTCTCGGTTATAACCGATGTGGTACTAAAACATAATAAAAAAAATATTAACTTAAAAATAGACTAAGGCAAAAGCAGCTAAAAACTTGTGTGATGTTCTCATCATTTCCCCCGGGTGGGAGGAACTCGACCATGTCGAGTGAGGGTACCCTCATGAAGCATCTCAATCGGGCCATGGTGATGGTTGTGGCAGCAGTACTAGTTCATCACATCGAGAACAATGTGAAGGAGGTGGAACTGGTGCTCGTGACAGACCGGCTGCAGTCGATGATAGCTCGAATAAGATTCGTTCAGCATAGCAAGACTTAACTCTACTGAAAACTAACACACATATCAAGGTGCCAATCTCCTGTGAAGTTCTCTTGTAGAAGATCTGCAATGAGTCGTACACATCAGGCGATCTCAAGAAAAATGATACCCTTATAGCTACCAAAGGTGGTACTAGCTTCAAGGTAGGCTATGCTGCAAGATTTATAAGGGTCTCAATGGACAGCTCTACAACTTTCATGGGCCGTGAGGAAATCTCTTCTTGTATTGACGCCAACGCAGCAATAACTTTTGGCCCTGATTTTGGCTTATCATCAACTTTTGGCTCTGGTTTTGAATCTTTAACAATCTCTACCAGCTTGATTTCTAGAATCTTCACCATGCCAGCGAGGATCTCCTTACATTCAGCGCCCAAATCACTGAATTGTGGGCTCTCGTGGTGTGAAGCGTACCGAGTACGAAGTTCTTATAAGACCAACCACTCTCGACAGTTGATATGACTGTCTTCCCACTACTAATAAGCTTCTCCAATTAGCTTTATTTGGGCATAGTGACACTTCTACTCAGATGTTAAGAAGAAATATTTGAAGAAATCTTCAAGTTGGTTTTCTCAGTTTTCATACCCATCATGATCATTAGAACCCAAAAAATGCGGGACAGCCAGCCGTAAACATATTATGTTCCACTTTTTTCTCATCAGCATCAGTATTTATGTACTGACCACAAAAGTAAAAGCCCATTAGGAAAATTCAATTCATAAGCTCAGAAGTTTACCCCAAGGTCTCAACGACTCGAATTCATAAGCTCAGAAGTTACCCAAGGTCTCAACGACTCGAAAATGGCTCAAATATGGGTATGAAGGCTGTAGGCGTATAGTACTGGTCTTCACGAACCTGCTGCTTCGAAAATAGCTTGATTAGGGTCATGGTTCAAAGTCGCGGTCTCAGTCGTCGACTTGGTGGGCACCGTTCTACATCGGTCGCGGCCCCGACTCGGATGAGACACACAAAACGTTACATAGAGAGATAAAAAAATGCTAAAAAATCACGATAAATCTTAAAAAAAATATAGACATCAAAATTAACGTATAAAATGTCAAAAACATAAAGATAATGCATACATACATGCGTCGTGGTATTAAAATATCAAAATAAATGCATAATTTACTAAATTATATGAAATTAATTAAATTTAAATTAACTACGAAATTAATTATACGAAATTAATTACATGACTCGGCCTTGACTCGGAGTCGACTTGGCCTTGACTCAGGTGACTCGGTCGAGTCGGCCCCGAGTCAAGCAAAATAATGCAATATGTTGACTCGTGGATCGGTTTTGGAATGGAAAAGGTCGTTTCGGTTCCGACTCGGCTGAGTTAGAATCGGAACGGTCGACTTTTTGAACCATGATTCGGGCTTGAAACGACATCGGAACGGCCTTTGGAACTTTTGAACTGCAACTGAACTGAGCTGACTGACTTAACTCACTGATCTGAATCGGTGACGTCAGCAAAAAGCGCATTAGATTTGTGTTGGGTCGGATCGGTGATGTGGATCCGACCCTTAGCGAACCCGTTAGGCCTAATCGGGTTATAATCGGGTTTGCATATGAAACCTAAACCTGTTTGCCACTCTCTTTTCTTCCCCCGACCTCGTGCTAGGACTCGGAGGTGGAGACCATTCTCTGGCGGCGGCGGCGTTGGAGATCCGGCGACAATGGAGCTTTGGGAAACCCGGGCGACGTCGGGGGAGCGCTGATGTGGTGGTGTCGATTTGATCAGTTCCTCACCCGGGTGGATTCGATCAGAGGAGCCCTCAGGTAGCCGCTGCGAATCGTGACGCTTGGGCGATGTCGGGGAGGCTGGAGGAGTCTGAGCTGGCGGTGGGATTGGAGGAGATGTGGTGAGACTTTGGGCGTCGACGAGGGCTCAACGACAATGATGGTAGTGGGTGTGATGAAGATGATGAAGACGGGAGGTGGTGGTAGAGGAAAGCGGTGGCGATGCTGGTGGATGAAGGGGGTGATGGCGGCGGTGTTCTTGAAGGAGAGTTGATGATGATGATGGGGATGGTGGCGATTGATGATGATGGGGATGTTGATTGGGGAAGAAGAACAGTAATCAGATGATTATGGTTCGCGATGATGGTGCCGTTGGATAGTGGCAGTGGCGTTGGATGGCGACGGAAAGGCTGTCGGTGTGTGTGGGGGGGGGAGAACCCTAAGGTTAGGGCTTTGAGAGGGGATCGGGGAGAGAAGGTGAACAATATCTGTAATTTTTTTGAATTTCGACTGAGATTTCAATTGAATTTTGAACAGTAACTTCTTTTTTTTAATATCTAGGACTTTAGAGAAGGGAAGCAATTTGAAGTAGAGTTAGACCAAAACTCTGATACTAAACTGATGTAACACGGGAAGATCGCAATTACCTTTAAATTAAAATTTGAGCTTCACACCCTTTGCACCACAGACTTCATATCCCAAGCTCAAAAACTCAAAAGCTCATGAAATTTAGCTGGAAATTTTCATTTGATCATTGTCTACTGAATAAAAGGTATTAAGGCCTATTTATAGTCTTTACAAAAAGACACTTGTGACGCCCCGATCCGGCGGGTACGAAAACGTCACTACGACGTATATATCAGAAATACCCTGACGTATATACGCTAAGCATCAATACATGCAAGAATCAGAGTGCGGAAGCGCAGTTGTAATATACATTCCAAAAGAAATAACACAAATACATGGTTATCACAGAGAGATACAATATTACAGGAATATTACATCATCAGAAAATACAAAAGTATATCATATGAAGAGATATACAAAAGGTGAGAGGTGCTCACGAGCAGCAAGAGGGGTCTCGATAACCAAACAGGAGAGGAACTGGGAGGAAGAGCTGCGATGATAATCCAAGCTACTGCTGCGCTCCAATCGTCACGGAAGAATCTGCTACGTACTCTGATCAGCTACAACAACGCCACTAAGGTCCGGTCTCTAGGATTTGGATATGAGAATTCAGGATTATCAGACGCAACCCTGCGAGTGCATATAATAAAACCAAATGGCGTGCATAATAGGTATATGTGTACATGATCAAGTGATGTGGTCTAAGTATGCAGGTACAAGAAATGATAAGTAATATAAAGGAAATTAAAGGAACGACAGTAAATCATGTATATCAATGAATCTGAAACTGAAAACATGCATAGAAGGCAGTATGAAGAGCATAGGTACATATAAACATGCGGTAAATAATTTAAACATGCGATAAATATAAGTATGTACAAAAGTAGTTGTACAAGATCAGATTATGAATTCACGAGACAGATACATTAAGGGGATAATTCAAATAAGGAAACTCTCATCTATATACCACATATCTCATGTTGCTATCGTTTGAGTTTATACAACTTGAGTTATCCTAAGAGTAATAGAACTATAGCGTGTCAGTAGTAATCTTTGAGCCACATAAATCATATGTCATAAGGCAGGGTGTCAACTCAGAGCATAACACTATAACTGGAGAATATAAAGGTGTGTTGTATTTTAAGTTATCCAATAATAATATTCAGTATCGTTTGATATTTCAATCGCCTCCCTACCAGCGCTTCACATCACCGATAGTCCATACTAGAGTTCGCACTCTGTAGAACTTACCCGGATCTGATATGTGAGTACCAGGACCCGAACAAAGGAGAGACCAAATATCACACGTTCCTAACCTTATTACTGTTTGGTTGTTTTATGTTATTCATCTTATTCATATGCTTTTGTATGTGCTACTGGCACACATACATCCACTTATGAATAAGACGAGTTATTATTTGGAAACTGATAAATCTGATGACTCATATTTATAGTGGGTCCCGTCTCTGCCCGGGACTGGCTCAGGAGTACAGGCTATTGTTTCCGGGGACTTATCATTATGCGCCCCACATGACACTTCAGATTCAGGCTACTGCTTTCGGGGACTTATCATTACGCGCCCCACACGACACTTCAGAAATATCACCATTATAAATATGACATTATACCGTTTTCTATCTCTCATCCCAGTGTAAGTTGAGTATTTTTATTATACATATATGAATTGCCCAAAGATAATATTCACAAGTGTACACCGTATAACCATGATTATCCAACTACGAGAATTAACAGGAGTATAATATCAGGAGTATAATATCATGAGTCACCATTTTTCAGGGGTTCAGGAATACAAGAGTTCAGGAGTACATGAGTACCAAATATCTGGTAACAGTATAATAATCATGTCAAGTCCCCATAAAAATAATAGTCATGAATATGCAATATAATACAGGTGCCACAATATCAGGTCAAGTGTACCAGTATCGGGTGATAGCATGTCAAGTATCAAGTGTTATTATATTAGGTGTCAGGTAGCAGGCGATAAGTATAGCATGGCAAGTACCAGTATCAGATATCAAGTGATAAGCATGGCAAGTACCAGTATCAGATATCAAGTGATAAGCATGACAAGTAATAGTGTCAGATATCAAGTGATAAGCATGACAAGTAACGGTGTCAGATATCATGTGATAACGGTGTCAGATATCAAGTGATAAGCATGACAAGTAACGGTGTCAGATATCAAGTGATAAGTATAGCATGGCAAGTATCAGTGTATATATATCTGGGTCAGGTAACTAATATGTCGGTGAGGGTCACAACATCAAATATTAGGTATTAGCGAGTCACGTAACATGGTACAGGAGAGGTATAAACATTTCAAACTTCACAACATTATTTCTAACAATAATAAATTATTTATTTATTAGCCATGCGAAGCCGAGTGAAGCGGGAGCAGATTTAGGCATACCCGGTATAATACCGGTTCGACAAGGTATAATAACGGCTGACAGCTATTTATAAAACATGATAATTTTAGAAACCATTTATATAACATGTACCAACTTGCATAAAGAGGCATCGTATATTAAAAGCAAGATGATAATTATTAAATATGAAACGATAGTAATAAAGTAAGAAATGTCAAAGAAATGTACTCGCCTGTCACCGGAATGAAAATACCTAGAAAAGTCCGAGAAATCCGCTAATCCGTGCGAGCAAGCCACTAGCCCATATATATATTAAAATATATAAATATAAATATATATATAAATATTATAAATATATTAGAGATGGAATGGGAGAGAGAGGGGAGAGAGAGAGAGTATAGGGTTATTTTTAGAAAAGGAATAGGAATTAAAAGGGTAGGGGTATGGTTGTAAATATGGGGAAGTAAATAAGGGGTTGAGGAGGGGGTATTTAGAGAAAGTGAAAAGTAGTTATATTAGGAAACAATAAAAGAAAGAAGAAAAGAAAAGAAAAGAAAGAAAGAAAGAAAGAAAAAAAGAGGTGGGAGGTGGCTGGCGACCTAGGCGGCGTCGGGGAGGCGCGCGCGCGCGGCCGGCCCCTGGGGAAGATGGGGTGGAGTTTGTTTGGTTTGGTGGTGTTGTTATATGTTGTTGAAGCAGGTGGTGTTGTTGTGGTTATGGTGGTTGTGGCGGTTGTTGGAGGTGGTGGGGAGTTAGAGGAGGAGGTGATGGGGTAGTTGGAGTGGTGAATTTGATGGAGGTGGTAATGAATTTTGGAGGAAGGGAGGTGATGGTGGTGGGTTTTGTTGAAATTGGAAGTGGTGGGGGGTTGTTGGAGGTTGAAGGAGGTGGTTGAGTGGAGGGGGGGTGTGGGGGAGTGGATGGCCGGCCTAGGGGTGGGCGGCGGCGGCGGCGATGGTGGAGGCGGCGGCCATGGAGAGGGAATGGGTTGGGTTTGTTTTATTGAAGGAGATTGGATTTTTGAATTATGAAATAAAAAGGAAAAACGAGATGAAGGTTAAATAGAATGGAAAAGGAAATTGAAATGATGAAAAAGGGGAAGGAAAGAGGCTGCATGGGCTGCTGCAGGCGGCTGTGCAGGGGAGCAGGCGGCGGGCGGCTGTGGCAGGGAGCAGAGCAGGGGGAAAGTCAAAGGGGAAGAAAAGAAAAGAAAAGAAAAGAGAAAAGGAAAGAAAATATAGGAAAAGGAAAAAAATAAGAAAAATGAAAAGAAAATAGTAAAAAAATCATTATTAAATATTTAATTTATTAAAATATCTGGGAGTATAAAGTAGGGGAGTAGAGAAGGAAAAAGTAAGAAAAGAAATTATCGGTAAATAATATTATTATTTAAATAGGGCGAAAATTCGATTGTTTCAGAAACGTTCCGAAAAATTCTCAAAAATGGCAAATATTATTTTGAGATGCCTAGTGAAATCGGATTCGAGAAATTCAATGTAGCTATCAAATTAAAAATCCTAAAATCTTCAAGCGATACCGACCGACGCCAGAATCGGTCAAATTTCGTTAAATTTAGAAAAATTTCTAAAAATACATTTAGATAGAAAATAAATTTCTAAGAAGTAACGTGAAAGCCGTTTTTAAAAATTCAATCCCGTTTGAAAACTAAAAAATACGGGAATCAGTCCGCGATGCCGACCGACACCGTTTTAGAGATTTTGCAAAAAAAATTTCGAAAATTTCAAAAAATCATAAAAAATCTAAAATATTAGAAAACAATGTCTGAAACTGAAATCGGTCAAATTGGATTACCAGAAAGGTCAAATCGGATTACAGGCTGGTATCGGGTTCCCGGTCCGGGTCAGGGTTTACTCTAGATCTGAGAATCCAGATCCGATACCATAAACATGAGAAATCACAACTTAAAAACAAATACTGGAAGAAAATTGTAATAGTTCGGTCGAAAAAGTCGGGACACTTATCTGGGTACGTATCTCGGGAACGGGGTGCTACAACACTACTCGGATACAATCAATGTGGTACTAAAACACAATAAAAGTAACAACTAGACTCAAAGATGAACTAAGATGATAGAAGACAACTAGCACTTGTGTGATGTCCCCATCACATGTTGGATATGCATCTTGAGTTGAGGACACACAATAAAAGTGACCTGCAAGTATTCATGTATCCATGAAGTATCTCATGTCTTACTGTATCTTATATTGAAACATAATTTAAACTATTATTTTAATGCATTTTCATGACACTAATTTGGATGGAAATTTAAAGAAAACTTATCTTAATATGTATAATGCATATTAACAAGGTGTTCCACTAGTGCAAACATGCAATACAAGTGTCTAAAAATTCTATTATGGAACTGAGGAGGCATGTTGGACTTGGACTTACGTCCTCATTTTACAAGCAAGAGCACTGTCTTGGAAGCATGTGTCCGAGTACACACGAAGTATTGTCTCCGTAAAATTCTAGGGAAAAAGGAGGGAGGGACGTGGGTTCCGTTAGACCTTTTCCTCCAGTTCCATGTATCAAACTAAACTGTGGTGGGAAGGGAGAGGTTGAATTCCGTGAGACCTTTTCCTCAAGTATATGTATCAGACTGAATTGTGCAGACCTCACACACATATATCTTACAAACCAATCCTATAATAACTTGGGTTACAAACCCATCATTAAGAATTTCGAAAATCAAAATCCCAATTAGATTGTCAACCGTTGAGTAGGGATGGCAATTTGACCGTACCCGCGGGGACCCGTTCGGGGCCGGTTTTTTGACCGTGATCGTGTATGAGTTGGGTAACGGGGAAAACTTGAAATAACGAAGGTGAGGGCGGGTTCGATATAGCATTGCCCCGCCCAGTTACTCTCGCCCGCTAGGTTTATTATATAAAAAATATTATAAAATAATAATATAAACACACACATCTAAAATCCTTTACTATAAACCGTCAGACACACCCATCTTTTAACATCAATTACAATTATGCATTCACTATAAATATCTAAAATCCTTGTCGTCCTGACATTTTTATTGTACTGAGAGTTTGATTGTGGAAGTTTAGTCTAAAATTGTTCTTTTTTTCTGCTTGATTACTACTTTATACTAGTTGTTTATAAGTGGTAACATGGGGCCAGACTGGCCAATGCTCAGTGCAGTGTTCCACGCAGGCGTTCAAAATGTATTGCCTAATTTTCAGGCACTTTTCTTGACTAGTGGATCTTTACTGTGTTTTAGGCTTCATGTCTGCCCAGTACACGTTTCCGGGGCGGGGCGGGGTCGGGTATTTTTATTACTCGCTGGTGTGGGGATGGGGGTGGTTGTGAAATACCTGGCGGGGTACGAGGCGGGGACGGGGCGGGTTTTGAGATTTCGGAGACGGGCACGGGGTGTTCAATACCCGCCCCGACCTGCCCCGTTGCCATCCCTACCGTTGAGGAAGTCTCTATCCCTAAGATACAGAAATATTGGGATCTATCTTGTTTTTGTAAAATGAGAATGACGTCATTGCGTACGGCATCCTAGTGAAAATAAAAGTTATAGGACATTTTGGCATTGGAGAAAACAATGATTTTACTTTGTTCTTACCCCTCCCTTCCGCGTGAGTCTGAGTAAAAAGTATGAACGTCCTTGCAGTCTTGCGGTTTGCAGTAGTGCTTCTACGATCATATTCGTATAACAGTGTCAAATGTGTATCACACATGGATACGAATTCATGACAGAAATGTTGGCTTAGCATAGGAATTTTTGTGCCATTAGTTCTCATAACCTTTTGAGGATACAAACACATCATTTTTAGGGGTTTTGTTTTTATGTTTATTCTTATCAAAAGTGAATTGCATGGATGCATGTCACTTTTGACTAGTATATCCAGTTTAACAACAATGAACCCTCATTTACTTGTATTGGCCAAAGTGCATTGATGAAGAAGTGGAACATTTATCTGTTTTGTATCTTACAATTTGATTATAATGTATAATTTGTGTTATTTATCTGTGAGATTAACATGTTTGCTATTGGTCTCCAGGTTTAGACATTAGTCCGAGGGATCTTGCGCTTCTTTGCCAGAAGGCATGCTTATATATATATAAATATATATCCTTCTAATTTCTAGTGCTCGTTCTGAATGTATTAATGTTTCCTCTCCTTGTCTGTAAACATATCTTGACAGGTTGAAAATCATATTGTTGGAGCACCATGTGGAGTAATGGATCAAATGACATCGGCTTGTGGGGAAGCCAGCAAACTACTTGCCATGGTCTGCCAGGTCTGTGTTAACTGTTCCTAAACTCATCCATCCTTTTTAATTGTGATTGCCTTTGCTTGGTTACCCCAAGACCCTGATTTACCTGTAAGTATTGGGGTCTTAAGTTGTGACCTAGAGTTTGTATGTTTTGGGTTGGGTGTGGGTTTGGTTTATGCCCTAGTTAGACAGCCTCTCTCTCTCTTCTACATAAATGTGTCACCTAAATCATCATTTTGTCAGACTTCTCTCAGTTGGGCCAATATAAATTTAGCATATAAAGAACCTGTATTAACCAATTGGTCAGATTCAGGTCTGGCACGAGTAAGGAACCATAGACTGCAATGGACATAATTTATGAAGGATTTCTTCTAGATCCAGGCTCACAAATATCAGTGTGGTTTGCAGCGGGCTATTAGATATATCAGAACCATGTCTGGGGCCCATCAAAAAACCTATTATTGTCTGCATTCTTCATTTCCTCACATCTGTTATTTTCTTCTCATGCAGCCTGCAGAGGTAAAGGAACTGGTCACTATCCCAACCCATATACGTTTCTGGGGCCTTGATTCGGGAATAAGGCACAGGCATGCGTCTTACTTTCTTCTTTTTTATTTAATTAGTTGCATGCTACCTACTATGCCACATAAGTAAATTCATGTATTCTATACATTCCCAACAGTTAAATTCCAGATTATCATTAACAAGAATCTCTTGATGTAGAATACCTGATCCTTTTTCCCTTGGACAAGTATCCTGATCTCAATTTCTCGAGAAGTTTGGAAATGATGAGAGGTCCTTGTTCATATACTTGTTTTTCTAAATAAATATCTTTGTGCAGTGTTGGTGGGACTGATTATGGATCTGTAAGGATTGGGACCTTTATGGGGCGCAAGATTATAAAATCTGAAGCAGCTGCTTTGTTGTCCCGTTCACTGCCTGATGCAAATGTCTTGCAAGATATGAACTCTGATGAGTATGAAGAGCACGGCATTGATATAATCAAATCTGAAGCATCACTTGATTACCTATGCAACCTTTCTCCACACAGGTATGATCCTTGACCATCAGATGTTTAGTAGCAGCAGAAGTGTAAACCTGCCTAGCTGATCAAACATGTCCAAGCTTTTGTTGAGACTGAACTGAGCTTTGAAAATCATATTTTCACTGTTTAACTAGATTGAGTTGGCTTGCATTACCGTATTTATATGAAAACTAGCTGATTTCATGCTCTCCTTTCTCTGTGTCTGCATGCATGCATTTCTGAATGCTCCATGTTGAAAATGAAAGAAAAAGTTTGGTTCCATTCGTGAATCAAATGAAACTAACTGGACTAAACTTGTTATATCTACATTTGAAGGCTACACAAAACAAGTGTAGTTCAGAACACTCACATACCATAGGCTTCCATGCTCCATCCTTAAGTTAGCAGTGTCAAGCAAATTATAGCCAGAGCTATGCTCTCTAACTAAATTACACAGCCTCAAACTATCTGTTATCAACCCAAGATCCTAATTTTTATTATTCTGCATTTCTAAGGTTTAGGTATTAGAGCAATGATTAGCTTCTCTTTTGTATAAGGCTAGTTTGATCTTTCTGCTTTTGAGATAAATATATATATGTGTTTCTCCGTTGTTGCAGATATGAAGCTATATATGCTAAGAAACTTCCAGAATGTGTACTAGGGGAGTCATTTTTGAATAAGTATGTAGATCACAGTGATACAGTAACCACTGTTGATCCCAAGCGTAAATATGAAGTCAAAGCACCAACCAAACATCCGATCTATGAAAAGTTCCGAGTAGAGGTTTGCACTTCCATTTGTGAACTACTTTATTTTGTTGATGACATCACATGGATGGGTTATGTACTTAAGTTTTTAAGTCCTGAAGTGTCCCTATCTATAAAAACTGTCATGTTTTGTTTTTAGCTGTGCAAGTAAAGCTACGGTTTCTAAAGTTAGATAAGTTACATAGATTATATAAATCCAGAATGCACCAAAATTGAATGTTGAATTTTAAACTTTAATCTGTTAAATTAGATTAGTTATATCCAAAATCAGAATGTGTTATTACAATTTTTATGAATCATGTAATAGCGCATGCCATTGGCAGGGGCGGAGCCAGAATTTCAAGACATATTTATCTATTGGAAATCATATATCTATGTCATGCAAACGTCAAGCTAAATTTTTTGCCGGTAAGAATGTTAAAATAATTTCTTTTTAGGAGAATGTTAAACTAAGCATTACGAAAATACTCAGTTCCTTGAAAAATATAATTGAACTTTTGAAACTAATGCAACGACAACTCCAACAAAGCCTTTATCCCAATTTATTGGTGTTATTGGCGTTGGGTACATGAATCCTTTTCTTCCATTCAGCTCTATTAAGGGTCATCTCTTTACTAACATGAAGTATTAATATATCTTTCTTGATTGCCTCCTCTGAGTAACTTTTGAAAATAATGATGACTCAAAATCATTTACAGACAAACAAAAAAAAAATTGTAAAGAAAAATCTATTAATGAAAGAAAACATTATATCATACCATAGTGGTGAGTTTCCAAATTCATAATCTTTAGTCACAATTATTCTAGAAATTTGAAGGGAAAAAAATAGAACACGTGGCCATTTATCACGTTCAAATTTAAGTGCGCCATTGCAGAATACAATAGCAAATAGCTATTAATAGTCCGATTGGGGATCCAAAGAGCCATTAGGACCTTAAGATATAAGTGGTGGGTCCAGTATTTATTAGTGAATGATTGAGATTTAACAAGGCTACCAATGAGAGTCATAGCAATGGATCTAAGCACTAATTAACCACTCAAATTCTCAATGAAAGGTGCTCTAAGTAGATGTTGAACAAATTTTTGATGAAAGGTGCTGCGACTAGATTGAACAATGGGCACACAAGGAACACCAGGTTGAGCACAGGTAAAATTTAAACAAAATTCATAGCTGCAGCATGTATAAATAGGGATGTTGTCAGAACTCAGGTAGGGCATGTGCCACACCGGAGCACCACATAGGTCCGCCCATGCCACTGGGGACCATTTACAATAACTGCAAATTGTATAAAATAACCTGCTAAGTAGGTCTTGGTGAATTTTATTAGTTGTTTCTCTTATGATTATACTAATTGCATCAACAGAGGCTCTGGTAACCCCTGATATATGGATAATTAATGATAACAAATATGCATAGGCATTATAGATTGTTTGATTAACAATGAAATAGTCTACAATTATCTGTGCTTTTATTTCTCCATAAAAATCTTCGAGAGTTGGAGGACTTTATAGGATTTTAAAGATTTCATGCTAAATATTCTGTAAAAACTCACTATTTTGTGCATCTTGGTTTTCCATAAATTCATGTGGTGCGAGAACAGATTCACTTTGCTCTATAGCTTTGCAATTTGTTCAGCAAACCTGCACTCAAGCTTCATTATGCTTTCTGATCTTGACTAGAACTTCACCTTTTTGATGTATACAGGCCTTTAAAGCATTATTAACAGCAACAACAACAGATGAACAACTTTCAGCTCTTGGAGAACTCATGTATCAGGTATATCCATTATTTCATGTTCCGTTGCTTATGAATCTTGTAAATGGGATCTTTTTATTTGTACTTGATACTTTGTCTAAAACTACTCTATGAAAAGCTTAATCTGATAGGCTGTGGCTTACAATGTATATCAAGCAAACTTCTAACCCTTCCCATAATGTGGCTATTAATACTTCCGGTAATGTGGCTATTAACACTTCCTGTATGTGGGCCATTAGGCGCACATGGAAAGACCTCCGTCTAAAGATGACTCGCTTGGAAAGGAACAGTAAATAGGGTGCAAATTCTGTCGGAACACTTCTCGTCAGAGAGTTTTGATTCCCCTCCATTTTTGGAGGACTGGGATTCCAACTGACCAGGAGATAAATAGCTGGGTGGGTGGGAGCTTGACCCTCCAATATTGAGAGGTTTAGTGTTGTGATGGGATATTTAATTAAATGAGGGTGCATAAGCATATAATAAACTGGCAACATCAAGGTTTATACTCGGGACGGGACCTCTTGAAGCTGGGTGCTTTGTTACCATGTCAGACACCCTATCTGCCGAAAAGCTTAAGCTAAAGGGTTATTAGCTAAGAATATATATCAAGCAAACTTAAGAGTACTGATTCATTGAGGATTCATTCTGGGCTTTTTTTGAATGACTAAGGTGAACTCCCGCACTTACCCCTCAACAGGGGAGAAAATTTTTCTGCTGATGCTAGTTTCAGGCATGCCTCGAACTTGTGACTTCCCATACCACAACCTGTGACGTCCCATATATTCCAATGACTTCAAGGACTCTCGTCAATTTCCTGTATAAGATTCCTCCACAGTGTTCACACTTTTGTTGGTGAAGCTTCCTGTTCTCTGGGAAAAGTTTCAGTATGGTATGAACCAAATTTTATACCACCACATCTTGTTTACTTTTTGCTTCCTACAATCCCTCAAAAGTATTCAGTATATGTGCGAAATCATAAAGCATATCAGCAAGCAATTTGAAGATTCCTATGATGTAGAAAATCATATGTAGGAATGGCATTTTGATCAAGTTGAATTTCTGTTTAATGATTAGTACGCTTATCAAGTATTCTTCTCTCTATCTTTTATTTTATTTATTGTGTATCCCAATGTTATTTTGGTTTTCTCTTCCAATCATATAGTCATGGCTTTATTTTATGGATGAAGATTCTCTTCTCATAATTTACCTTTTTGGCTGCAGTGCCACTATAGCTACAATGATTGTGGACTTGGTTCAGATGGGACAGATAGGCTGGTTAAGCTGTGCAAGAAATGCAGCACCGACGAACCTCTCATAGTGGCAGCTCAAGCTTATTTGGTGCAAAGATTACTGGAGGAGGCTCAGGTGGCTCTGTTTGTGTTATTGGAAAGAACTGCATACGGAGCAGTGAAGAGATTCTTGAGGTAACATCTAAACCTCACACCTAGGGTCCACGCTGGCCATTGTCTAAGAGTATCAAATGCTGCGAGTGTTGAGTGCAATCTTAGGTACAGTAGAATTGTGTGCAAATCCACAACCCAAAGAACAAGGTACAGACTAGAGAGGATCATTATTGAGTCGCTGTCATGCCCAAGAAGTTTAAAACAAGTTTGGACCCTAGTGATAAGATTATTCAATATATATATATATATATATATATATATATATATATATATATATATATATATATATATATATATATATATATATATATATATATATGAGATAGACTTGTATCCTTTCAAAAGGATTTGATCCCGGATCCTTCCCACTCAAAATCAACCCTCCAACATTCGAATACAAGATCCACTCCGTTGAAGTTGATCTATACTATTTCTAGTATCTATAAACCAAAAATCAAGTGTTTTAAATACTTTTTGCCCATCCATCAAGTAGGGGAAAAACGGACGGCCTAAATAGTGAGTTGGTTAGTTTAACGGTGTAGAACATTTGAAATCTAACAAAAATTAGTTTATAGGGTTTTTAAATGTTTAGATCATAATGAAATAGCCGGATCGAGAATTTGTATGTCTAAAGACATAGATCTAACCAACTCACTACTTTCGGCCGTCCATTTTGCGTCGCTTGATGGATGGGCAAAAAGTATTTAAAACACTTGATTTTTTGTTTATAGATACTTGAAATAGTATAGATCAACTTCAACGGAGTGGATCTTGTATTCGAATGTTGGAGGGTTGATTTTGAGTGGGAAGGATCCGGGATCAAATCCTTTTGAAAGGATACAAGTCTATATATATATATATATATATATTATATATATATATATATATATATATATATATATATATATATATAGAGAGAGAGAGAGAGAGAGAGAGAGAGAGAGAGAGATTTGTGTCATTCCGGAAGGATTCGAGGCCGAATCCTTCCCACTCATATGCCAACATTCGAATACAAGATCCACTCCGTTGAAGTTAATTTATATTATCTCAAGTATCTATAAACCAAAAATCAAGTATTTTGAATACTTTTTGCCCATGCATCAAGTAAGAAAAAAAAACGGACGAACTAAATAGGGAGTTGGTTAGTTTTAGAACATTTGAAACTTAACAAAAATTGGTTTGCAGGGGTTTTTAAATGTTTAGATCATGATCAAATGGCCGGATTGAGAATTTGTATGTCTAAAGAAATAGATCTAACCAACTCACTACTTTTGGCCGTTCATTTTGCGTTGCTTGATGGATGAGCAAAAAGTATTGATTTTTGATTTATAGATACTTGAAATAATATAAATTAAATTAAACGGAGTGGATCTTGTATTCGAATGTCGTTGTATTTGAGTGGGAAGGATTTGGGTTCGAATCCTTCTAGAAGGACAGAAGTCTCTCTCTATATATATTCTTGATCACGTATTCTTGATTTTTTTTCTTACTTTAATCTAAATCCATTTGTTTTATTATTTCAACTTCCAATTCATCGCCAGGAAAAATGAATGAAAGAAATTGAGGGGGGTAGGCTATACTCCCCCCCCCCCCAACCAAAAAAAAAAACCACCTCACAACACACCCACACACCGATTTGTTTCCTTCTGTGAATTAATCCTGAAATGATATTTGACACGCTGGCACCATTATCTATTTTCCGCCTTTTTAACATTTCAATGCATCTTTGAAAATTGAGTAATAAAATCAATATCTTGTTGGCTTTGAGAATTTTGAGGCCTTCCCTTGCTTGCATATGTAACAGATTATGCACAGCTTTGGACTTGTAATCTGCTTCCTAGATAATGTTTCATTGTTGTTTTTCAGATCCAGCAGAGATACTGTTCTGCCACAGGCCACCTGCCGTTTATCTTTGAGGGCTCCTCCCCAGGTGCAGGGAAGTTTGGCTACCTAAAATTGCGGCGCAGACCCCTGGCAGACACGAAGTTAGAAAATTAAGTTACAGCTCAATGTGCAGAGTATCAAGAGATGTGAGAGGGTCTCCTGAGCTGTTCGTTTGGGACTGATTTGTTATTTCAAGCTTTAATAAATAGTTTAGGGCCGAGACATGAATTGGGTGTTATTTATATGTAAATATTCACAGAATGTAGTCAATAAAGACATTCTGGCAGATGATTCCACATTGGAGATCATCTTTAGTATGCCTGCAGATTTCAGGTTACCTACCGAGTATTCTGATTAAAATGTTCCGTTAGCAGGTAATATTGTGCTGACGAGCAGATAATCTGTTTCAAATCTGATTCTGCGTCCATATTTCGCCTATATGGATATCTACATCAGCAAATGGTGCTGAACTATTCGAAATATATATATATATATATATATATATATATATATATATATATATATATATATATATATATATATATATATATAGGGAGTTGATCCTCTAAGAACGGTTCTCACGGATTTCTGTGAGAACTTTCACGTGGGTCGTCGGATCTGATAGATCAAATCAAATAAAACTATATCTCTATTAGATCCAACGGCTCACGTGAAAGTTCTCACATGAATTCGTGAGAACTGTTCTTAGGGGATCAACTCAATATATATATAATATATATATATATATATATATATATATATAGGGAGCTGATCTTCTAGGAACGGTTCTCACGGATTTCTGTGAGAACTTTCACGTGGGTCGTCGGATCTGATAGATCAAATCAAATAAAACTAGATCTCTATCAGATTCAACGGCCCACGTGAAAGTTCTCACATGAATTCGTGAGAACCGATCTTAGGGGATCAACTCACTATATATATATATATATATATATATATATATATATATATATATATATATACACACGAATAACCTAATACATATTCAAACATACTACTGATTATGGAGTTCAAATTTATTTGATTGGTGATCAAAAGGTAATGAGATCATGTGATTGTCTTTCAGATTTTATTTTTAGTACACATAAATTATGATGAATCGACGTGGATCATCCATTTGGATGACCCACCATAAGATTTTAGGTCGACTATTTAGATGAATAGATTTGGCCGATTTCAAGTGTTCACCTAAAAAGCTAGCCTAGAAACACTTTTCCCATTGTATATAAGAGCAATGTCACATGCTTTCTATTAAGTTTACAAAAATAAATTTAATTTTTTTCCTCACAACATTTATTCACTATTATTGTATTATCTAATGACAAATAAATGATTATTGTTGTAAATACTTCTATGGTCCTTTTAGTGTAGGAAGTCAGGAGCAACAACAATGTTAAGCTAAGTAATGGGACCAGGTAGCACTATAATCCAGCTTAATTATGCTTGATGAGACATTACGTTTGGGGTATTACCTCTCCTATGTTTTTGTGTATTTTGGTGGTGGGCTTCTCTTGGCGTGTTGCTTTGTTTATGCTTCGTGTGTTTAATATTAAACATTTATTATATCCTCATTAACGAAATAGAACAGAGCTGCTCATGTTTGAATTAGTATCCAATGGTTATAAGCACCATGCTGGTACTCCCAACTGAGGAGTTACCCCTCCTAGTGGGTGCACCAGCACTGGATGCTCTCTCATAATTATTACTTCCATTTTAGTATAGAAAAGAAAAGGCAACCCTAAGAAATAGGACAGGACATGTCAAAAAAAGGGTAAAAAAAGATAAGAAAAAAATAGAAAAGACAAAGATATCATGGAAACAAGAAAAAATAAAAATAAGGGTTTTTTTTTTTTAAAAAAATATCCACTTTTGAAATTTAATTAAAAAAAAGACCTCTAAAAAATTTAACTATAAAAATCGACCTCTGACAAGCAACGTGTGCATTGAACGGTTTCGCCCCGTCTGTGTGGAGCTAGGGCGCCCCGTGGTGAGATTTTTTTGGTTCGAGTTTGGTGAACTTGGACGCAATATTGTAACAATTTTAAGTCTGGGTTAACCCATGCCTAAAATTTACTAAAATTGATCCAAGTTTCTGAAGCGGTTCTCAATGAGTATTTTTACTCTCTCGCGATCCCGACCCTGATCATCTTCCCTAACAGCTCACCCCACACCCGATCCTGACTACTCTCTCTCTCTCTCTCTCTCTCTCTCTCTCTCTCTCTCTCTCTCTCTCTGTCTGTCTCTCTGCCTTAACCCGATCCCGCTCTTGATCATGACCTTGACCCCGATCATCTTCCTCGGTGGCTCACCCCACACCCGAACCCGACTACACACACACTCTCTCTCTATCGTGGACCTAACCAGATCCCGATCACGGCCCCAACCCCGATCATCATCCCGGCAGCTCACCCCGCACCCGATCCCGACCAGCCTTATTTTCCTGCTCATCATCATCTCAGCTTCTGATCCCGACGCTTTCCCGGTGGCGGAGTCTGCACCAGAACCTGACCACGTCGGTTGCAAGGTTGCTGATCTCAACAATTTATCTCTGATTATCTGCAATTTGTACACTTCTCAACAATTTATTTTCGAATTTCAGTTCTATTTACTTTCTTTGTTCTTTTATATTTTAATTAGATTATTTGAATTGTGACGGTAATTGAGAAATTATAATTGAGAAATTTGAAAGAAGTTCTAAGTAATCCTAACAAGTAATATTTTTTGTGATGTCAAATTAGATACAATGTGTAATGTGAATGTCATTTTTCTTTGTTGGTTTAGTAGTAAACTAACAACAGTTAAGAAGAATAAGCCAACATATGTTGATGAAATAGTAAAATCAATGCTAGTGAGAAAGTCCACCACAAGGCGTAATTGATAAAGAACATCATATTCACTTTTTAAAAATTAATCCAAACGATTATCATATTCACTTAACATGCAAGTAGTCAGTCGCACACGAGCATTACCAAGCAGTGAAAATATCAAACGATAAAGCCTCACGTTGAATTGTAACCATCCGTTAATACCATAGAGTTATATGTGGAGAAATTTTTATAAGCCATCAATTACCTGAAGGTCATGGCGTATTCTCTTATATGCTTGATTTGAACAATGGAGTCAACAGTGTTGTCAAGGCGCAAGGTGCAGTGCGAGGCGCAAAGAGTCTAATGTGTGTGAGGTGCAAAGCGCAATCGAGGCGATGCGCCTCACTGCAGTGAGGCGCTACTGTTTTTTTATTATTATTAGTTTGAAATAATATAAGAATAAAAGTACAATTATAATATACACAACAAAAAAATAATAAATCAACAATTAAAAATATTAATAAAACAAGAATAATGTGCGCGCCTGTATAGTTGCTTCATGATTTACACCTACATAGAGATCAATTTAATAACATAATGCATAATAACAAATTATCAATAAGTCATAAGAGATAATAAGACTCAAAAATAAAACACAAGATACTAATTATTAAACAAGTTCACAAGATATGACATCTAAGAGAAACATGTTAGAATAACGATACAACAATACCAAAACAAGTGTCTAAAGTTTGAAATCTAAACTTTAAAATTAAAAAACAAAAATGGAAACGACATTAAAGTTTGAGTCTTTGACTACTCATCATCATCTTCATCCCCCAAATCAAACTCTTCTTCCTCCTCCCCATTAGACCCATAATCTATTTGAGCATTCTCTTCCTCACTCTCATCCTCAGAGTCAAATTCTTCCTCTTCTGGCTCTGGCTCTCTCCTCCTCGAAGATGAAGCACCAACACCACTAACTGAACGTCTTGACATGGACTTAAACCCACTTTCTGAAGTTGATCTTGTATTAACAATAGGGTCCTCAGCTCCCATAGCCTCAGAAATAACGCCCCAAGTAAGATCATCATCTTCCTGCACCAAATCATTCTCTGCGTTGTTTCCTTCACCAAATTTTCCCAGCAGCCATTCATTACTCTCATCAATGTTATTAAGTATAATAGGATCAATTACATCTCTACAATCATATCGCTCCTTCAAAGCTTGATTGTATTTGCAGTAAACCAAGTCTTTGAGCCTCCCATGCTCCAATTTATTCCTCTTCTTGCTATGGATCTGCAATTTTTTATGGATTAAAATAATTGTTATTAAGTAACCTCAGAAATAACAACCCAAATAACTTTAATATTTTCCTTCTAGTTTAGTATTTACCTGCTCAAATGTACTCCAATTCCTCTCACAAGCAGAGGAACTACATGTAAGACTGAGAATCTTTATGGCAAGTCTTTGCAAGTCTGGAGTGGATGCGCCGTAAGATTCCCACCAATCAGCTATCATATGTGGAGAAATAAGACATAATAATAGGAAATTAGAAACCGACACATATATTTTTTTATAAGTCAACTTTTATAAGCTAACTAAAAGATTAAAATTGACGTGTTTTTTTACCTGGAGATTTCTTCTTTCGGTTTCTAATAGCAATATCAAAACCAAAAAGACCACCAGCATTTTTATAAATGCTAATTTGTCGGTCAATCTTATCTTGATCCTCTTCGGGCACCATTTTTTGAATGACCTTATAAAGACCAGTCATAACCTCTTCATCCCCTGAAATATTGGTGTTATCATAAAAAAAACTCTGGATTGAAATAGTATCCAGCGGCATGTAGTGGGCGGTGTAGCTGAACCTCCCATCTTCGATCAATAATATCAAAAACATCTTTATACTTTGACTCATCCTCAAAAGCCGCCATAATAGCCTCTTTGGCTCTATCTACAGCCTCATATATGTATCCCATTGCGGGCTTCTTCTCACTATCTACAAGTCTCAACACTCGAACTAAGGGAGCTGTTAGCTTGAGAACATATGCAACATTGTTCCAAAAAGAGTTCATTCCAACAATTTTCTCAACTGCTTTTCCTTTTTGCTCTTTGGCCCATCTACTTTCCTTCCACTGAGTTGAAATGAACATCTTCCTTAACTTCACCTTTTGAGTATGTAAACTTGACAAGGTGAGGAATGATGTGGCAAAGCGAGTAACAGCTGGCCTCAGAAGCTCTCTTTTCCCCGTCTTCTGTCTCATTAAGTTCAAAACCCAACCATGAGAATAGATGTAGCCTGTTACCTCCATGGCGCGGCTTAATGTCATCTTCACAATTGGTAACTTCCCGATATCTTTAAGCATTAGATTAATGCAATGAGCCGCACAAGGTGTCCAAAACATATGAGGATACTTCACCTCTAAGTAGGAACCTGAAAACAAGTAACAACAATATTTTACAATTCATTCAATACAAAATGAAGTTTTACAAGTGTCAAGTGTAACTTTTAAAATTCAAATATAGATCTTTACCTGCTAGCTTAAGGCTAGAAGCGTTGTCCGTGACAACTTGAATGATATTCTGAGCCCCGATCTCTTGCACCTTCTTATCAATATCTCAAACATTTTCTTACCAGTTTTGATCTCATCGGAAGCATCAATTGATTCAATAAACCATGATCCAAGAGGACAATTCACCAAGAAATTGATAAGAGTCCGATCCTTCCTGTCACTCCAACCGTCGGACATTAAAGAACACCCTCTAGATTCCCACATTTTCTTATGTGGTTCCATTAATCCATTGGTGTATTTCACCTCTTTCTTAAGAAGATGCACCCGCAATTGGTGGTAAGATGGAGGTGGCAAGTGTGGCCCAAATTGTCCCACAGATTTCAACATTATTTTGAAAGATTTCAATTTAGCTGCATTAAAAGCAATACCTGCTTGATACCAAAAACGAGCAATATCTTGCCACACCCTAGCAACTGCATCTTTGTCAAGGCTCTCTTTGATATTCGTTTGCCTTAACTTTCTTCTCCTTTCATCTTTTTCCACTTCTAGTGCCGGGTCAAAAGCATAATATGCATCCATAGGTCCTCTCCTCTTACTAAAAGCACCACCTACACTACCGGTCCCGGAACGAATGTTGCTTCCCATTGATGATGTCTTAGTAGATATACTTGTTGTTGGGCTTTTCCTTTTTCTAGTGATGCTCGTCGGCTCTGAATTTCAGCAACACTCTCTTCCTCATCAATTTCTAACATATCTTCCCCATCATCGAGGTCCGGTATATGTTCTTCTAAAATTGCTTGTCGCTTAAGACTCGTTTGCTTCTCTTCATATGCTTTCAATTCTTCTTTCACCTCATCCGGGACTCTATTGCAAAGGGTGATGTTCTTGCGCTTCCTTGAAGTACCAATTAGATGTTCTTTGGCCCTTATAATCCCACCAGTCGATATCTTACCACAAAAAGGACATTTATACTTAAGTGTATCGGGAGGGTTGATTAAAATAGTGTGCTTCCACGTTGGATCCTTCTTTTTACAACTACCTTCATTCATATTCATGTTTGTCAAATATCTTCAACCTACATGGTTCCACATGACAAATCACAATATCACATATATAATAAATGCTAAATCACATTACCAATTCAATCGTAACAATCCAAATGGACCAAATCTATATTTCAATCAATTAATCAAAGTAAATGCGAGATATGAAACCAAACCCATAATAGTAATAGTGTAATACAAGCACAACGGCAACGCAACCTCTGAACTTTAATCAAATATTCAAATAATGATATTAATCACATATTCACATAAGATTTTTTTCATTTATGATGTCTTTTATAAAATTGCATTATTGCATTTGCAGATAATAAAATGCTATTCTTTTATGAAGTTTCAATTTTAATATAGTCTACTTTTTCTTGCAGGTTCACAATCAGGATTCAAACTATGAAGGAAAAAAATCTTGCAAAGTTTGTAATGAGAATTTGTAATGAAATTATTAAATTTGTAATTTTTCAATTTTTTTGGTGATATAGTAAAATATAATCTCTCACTTACTACGGGTTACAAGTTACAACTGCAGCGCCAGCCAGCCGATCCCGGTGTCTGCAAGACTGCAATGTCAAGAATCAAGATGATGTGTCCACTGAATCACCTGTAAAAAATAAAACAGAAAATTTAAACACACAAAATTAGCTCAAGCCTCACGCAGGTATCAGCAAAGCAAAGCAATTCAATCGTAACAGGGCAGAAAGAAAGACATACAGAGAAAGGGAGAGATGAGGCACAGTCACAGAGAAAGAAAAAAAGAACAGAGAAAGGGAGACGGGGACAGAGAAATGCAGGAGAATGGTGATGGTCACAGTGTCACACGACTCACACCGTCACTCGACTCACTCTAACAATTAAACAAACAGAAAAAAAAAAGGATTGGAGACAGACAGAGAGATGGCGAGAGAGAGAATTAGTGACAGAGAAAGAGAGTCAGAGAGATGGAGTTAGAGAAAGAGAGATCGTAGGCTCGACGGCTCGTAGACAGGGACCAGGCCAGAGAAGAGAGATGGAGCCAGAGCCGGCGTCGCCGGCGTCGCTGGAGTACAGAGAAAGATGGAGACAGGCAGAGCCGCAGAGAGTACAGAGAAGTGAAGAGAGAGAGAGAAGAAAGAGGAGGAGAAGAACCTGCGTCGCCGGCGTCGGTGGAGTCGCGGGAGTCGCGGGCGTCGCGGGGCTCGCGGGGAATCGCCGGTTCCCTAAATCGATGAAGGTGAGTGAGAATCGTGCGATTTTTTTCCCCTTTCTGCTGTTTTCTTTTTTTTTTTTTCATTTTATCTAATTGAAGCGGGTCGGGTCACCCGCTTCAATTGCGGGTTCGAACCCGACACGGCCTAATTCTTTAGGCGCTGCGAGGCGCGCGCCTTGCGCCTCGCGTGAAGCGCGTGTCGGGCGCGCGCCTTCAGTTCGCTGCGCGCCTGGCCACCGAGGTGGGGCGCTGGGCTGCGCTTCGCTGCGCCCGGCGCCTTAGGCGCGCGCCTCGGTGCGCCTCTGACATCACTGGGAGTCAATGGGTTTCATGTCACCTATACAGCAGGTTTACACATCGACGAGTGTCAAATATTTTCGGCATATAATACATAAGCAGTCGTTTTTTTCTCATTCGTACAAATAATTTTCTACTAAGTCATTTAAATGACAAAATTATTTAAATTTTTGGTAAGTTTTAACAATTTAGTGCAAGGAGGGGATATGTTTAACAATATGCGTACTGTTGATATAAATTTTGGTTATGATGCACACATGCAATCATATCCAAGCATAATGAATTATTCATCTCTTCAAGCTCTAGATTCTGAATCAAGACGTTTCACTCTACTTGACATCAATCAAGGCCCATCGGAGTATCCAAGTGCAAATTGGTAAAACATATAGATAATTCAATAATTCACAGACTCGAAAATATCATACATGTTATTATTGATGCTTAGAATCTTATATAAATATATGTATTCATATGGCATTGAAGATATTGCAGTTCTTGCATACACAACTTCGTGTTTGTCAAACACTTATGCAGGCAAAATCTTAAACTGATGTGTTGGTATTTATGTGCATGCTTTAATTGAATACTTTAAGTTGACTAATATTTGTGCTCACATTATGTCATTAGTTATGGTCCCAGCAGAAATTGTCTATTGGTCGACTTATCGTCAGACAGATCGTGCAGTTGCATTGTCAGATTCATCTTGGATGCAGGAAAAATATAATTATATATAATTTAACTATTTAATTGATTCTTTTTCGTTCTCACAAAATGGTGTGTTACTGGTGGAATATCGATAGGACTTATGATACAATACCATAAAGAGACATACAATTTTACATAAATAAGTTGGATGTGTTGCACGAGTTTATGTTAACTTGGGGACCATATGCAAACACGATCTTACAGAGTTTACTTCTAATATGCACAACAGAATCTCAGATATGGCGGGCCAGGATGTCAATTATTTGTCTTGAGATTTCGAGATGTATGTTCCATATCGTCCTTAGTACCAATGCATATACTCTGTCAAAAGCATTGTGCTCTTGCCTCCAACACGCAGACACTTTTGATTGTGACCTGTATAGGCTAATCAAATTCAAAATCAAAGATATCTCTATACACTTTTGGCGGAGTATATGCATTGGTAATGGGGGGTCACTCATTGTTGAATTATTCAACGTGCTGATGCACCTACAACTTACATTCACACTGCTCCTTATGAGCTATAATTAGTAATATCTTAAGAAAATTCAGATTAGATATTAAATATGTGATATGTTCTTCTAATTATGTCTAATTTTCATTATAAGTTCAGAAATTGATTCGTGTAGACAACATGGTGCATCAAGCATTGTTTGATAATTCTCAGAGGATTTCGATATTGCAGGGGATGACTAGATGCATCAGAAATTTTATAGGGGATGCCAATTTGCACATCTGTCAGATGCGCCAAACCCCACCATAACTTACGCACGACGCCAGCGACATCCGCCTGATACGGGCCACGAGGATGTAAAGGATAAGGTGGGACCTTCTTAACCGGCTCCTACAAGACGTCGACATGATAATGATGAGCCTGAACCATCCCAGGCACCTGCTTACCGATGGTGTAGAAGATCTACAGAGAGGGGTGAGCAAAATTCCGATTCAACCGAACTGGACGAATTTTCGATTCCGAATAGACTAGTTCAGTTCGGTTTTGAATAACAATTCGGTTTGGTTCGATCGGTTCATAAGTTCGATTCGATTGTCGGTTCACAATGAACCTGACTATAAATGGTATTTGTGCTCAGACCGAACCGAACTGGGTCAAACCGCATTGAACTGATCGAACTTGTCAGTTAAAATTCTGTTTTGGACCTAGCTCGGTTCGGTTCGATTTGGTTTCAAAACGGTTCGGCTCGGTTTCTATTTTGTAAAAAAATATTGCAAAAATCGAAGTGACCAAAACGTTGCTCACCCCTATCTACAGATGAGGTCGGACCGTCTCAGCATTATGCATAGACAGATTCTCAGACTCTTCCTCCATGTGGTCAGGAAGAAGCTATGGACGGAGTTGAGGAAAACATGCATTGTCATATTAGTTCGGATAGGATATTATGATATTATTAATATCATATTAGTTATATTATGAACATTTGATATTATAATATTCAAGTTGTGATACGAGTAATATGATAGACTTTGATATTTAGGGATATATGATATGTATTTGTGATGTTGTAATGTTTATGGAGTTGTGATATTGTGATACAAATGATATTGTGGTATTTATGAAGATGTGATGTGGGTTTGTTTCTCCACTCGGTGATTTTTATGATATTGTGATACATTAGTGAAGTTATGATATTCTTCTGATTCTTTTGATATTGTGATATATTGCAAGAGTTTGGAAATAAGAATCAGGTTGTAATATTCTTGTGAAGTTCTGATATTCTTTATCAGATTGAGTCTCTGGTGTTTGGTCCAGGTTCTGCAAACCCGAACCTAAAATAGAGAGAAAGAACAATGCCTTTCGGGTCTAGGTTCCACAAATTCAGAACTAAATTAGGTCAAGTTCGTCAAACCCCGACCTAGAATTATTACAATTTTACGTTCGAGTTCGCCAAACCCGGACCAAAAAATTACCACATGTAGCGCCCAGTGCCACAAAAGTAAGGCGAAACTGATTAACACCTATATGGCGCCGACGTTGCCTGTCAATGGTCGATTTTTCTAATTAATTATTTTAAGTCTCTTTTTTTAATAAATTCAGAAAGAGGATTTTTTTTTAAAAAAATCCCTAAAAATAAAAACCAGCCAATAGTTTGATGTATGTTATGAATCTAATAAAAAATTAGAGAAATGAGAGGAAAAAGTCAAGAGAAATTATTTTCAAACTTGTGTAATCCACATTCTTCCTTATAGACGATATTTATAGGCATATGAAGCATATGTTAAAAAGAGGAGGATGAAGAGGTCACCCACTATCTCATGCATTCACATGTATTTAGAAGAAAAAACTGAAGATGTATGGTGACATCCACTATCTTATGCATTTACAACACTCCCCTTGGATGTACTATACATGAATATGCCTCGTTAAACACCTTGCCAGTAAAACTAGTAGGACAAAATCTGGACTAAGAAAAAAAGAGTACATATTCATATGCACCTGGTGAGCATGTGACACTGTCTCGTTAAATCTTGCGAAGAAAAGTCTAGTGAGATAAAAACTTGGATGAAGGAAAAACAGTACAGTGTGTAGACTTATTGGTGATAAACTCTACTTTCAGCATGTAACATCTCTGAGGCGGCGCATTCCAATTTATGTACCAGCTTCTTTAATGTTGATGTTAACAATGCTTTTGTGAATAAATCTGCTAGTTGTCACTTAACTGTATTTGCTGAATATCGACATTTGCCTCTCTTCTGTAGCTCATGTGTGCAGAAGAATTTCAGTGATATGTATTTGATTTTGTCTCCTTTAATATAGTCTTCTGTAATTTGTGCAATAGCAACATTATCTTCAAAGAATATTGTTAGAGAATCTTTTGTTGAGGACAATCCACATGATTCTCGAATATGCTGGATCATATATCTTGACCATATGCCTTCACAACTTGCTTCATAGAATTTCAGAGTGAATGAATGAAGTGGCAACTATATTTTGTTTACAGATCTCCATAAAATAGCGATGTCATCGTAGGCCTGTTTGGTTAAGGGTGGAAGTGAGGAAGTAAGGAAGTGAGGAAGTAGTAATAGTTCCCTTTGGAACTTGGGAATTGGTTAGTAAGTTTTTCGGTATTTGGATGTTGTTGGGAAGTGTGGTTTGAAAAATATTATGTCTTATCCAATGTTAGATGGTAATGGAAAGTGGAAGTGGAAAAGTTGATCACAAAGTTGACCGCAAAATATTATTAAAATAAAAATAAAAAATGGACTGTAATTAGAATGCAAATGAGATTTACATGACCAAAAAATTAACTGTTTGATGCTACAACTTATTACAAATGAGATTTACATGACCACAAAATTAACTGTAGCACTCTGGAGGTGAGAAAATGGTTGTGTAAAAGAGAGAAGAAAAAAGGAAAAGAGGTTTTCTTATTTTCCTTTCCGGTGTTTGGATAGATAGGGAAGTGAGCAATTATACTTCCCCATTTCCTTACTTCCGCCCACTTCCTTGCAACCAAACACACCCGTACGTGAAGACATTGCCCAAATTAGCTGTTCTTCAGGAATTGAATCCTTCAGGGAAATTCATATATATATATATATATATATATATAAATATATAATATGTCATTATCTAATTACTCATATAAATATACCATAACTACATTCATAAGACGCATGCTTAGTCCTTCTGAGACTACCAAAGTGATTAAATAGCGAAGATGTAGCATCCATTACAAAAAGTTTGCTTTTTCATAATCAATTTCAGGCCACTATAAGAAATCTTGTGCTACAAATCGAGTTTTGTATCTTACAATCCCATTATCTTCATTTATTTTTCAAATAAATGCCCACTTGTACCCTGCACGCTTTATATTCTCAGGCGTTTGGACTAAATACTTACGTTTTGCTAAATAATCTAATTCTACATGTATTGTTTCTTTTCATTTTGGCCAATCATGCTTACATCGACATTATTCGATAGTTTGTGGTTCAGGATTCTTATCATTTCTAGTGATTTCAAGTACTGCTGTGAAAGCATTTATGTCATCAACAATAATATTATTTATATTCCTTATATCTCCAGTTGATATATAATTTATTGAGCTCATTATTTTCAGGTATTTGTATTAAGGACTTTTTGTTCTTTATCCATTAATTTTATTGCATGCTTTTGTTATATGTACTCTTCTGCAGTACTCATTTCTATTACCTTCTTTTGTTTCATGAACTCTTTCGGAGTGTCAATTTCCTTATTCAATTCTTTGGGGCCTTCTCTTTCGGAGAATCATGTCTTTTGTACCGACTATTTTTAGTTTAGAGTCCTCATTATCTATTACATTATTTAGAGCGGCCGCATATGCAAAAACATTATCAATAATAATTTTCTTTCTATCTGAACTTTCTCTTGTACTCATATAATTGAAAGAGATCTCTTTAGATGTATGCGCTTCTTCGTGTTTGTGTCTCTTTAGGGGTTATTTCTTCATTAATTAATTATAAACTGGTCAGTTATTTTCTCTTAAATATTATCTTTTGAAAATTTATCCTTTTCGCATCTTTTTCTTTCGGGTATTTTTATCTTTTGAGCCAACATGGTTACCCCGCTTCAGGCTTGTTTTTGAAGTATTATCAAGTTATTCTTTAAAGATATCAATCTGAGCTGGGTATATAAGATTTTACTTTCTTTAAATACACTGGTTACTGATTTGCAATTCTTTACAAATGAATAATTCTTTGAATTTCGAGTTTACTTTAATTTGTACATTGGTCAAGAAGAGACAATGATGATGCATTTCATGTAATTTAACGTAGTTCTTCAAGAAGCGACACTTATCTCCCTCTAACGGCGGAAAAATTGTCTTATCAAAATGGCAATATGCAAAGCATGCTTTAAACATATCACCTCAATTTAAATTCTAATTTTGAGTAAGCCAACATGTCATTATATAAAATTTTTTTTGGTTCTTCAATGAATGATCATATGAAATTTTAATTAATCGACGCATCATTGTTGACCTCGGGTGACTAAGTCGGTCATGTCATGCATAAATAATTTTGATGATTGACCTTCTGGTTCTTCATGATATTTAATTTTATTGCCCTTATTTTTTGTAAAATATAATTCATATGAGAAAGTTGGGAGTTTTTCTGTTATCTGCTTATGGTATGAGGCAATAGAAATAATATAGAGATATTATATCTCCCCATCATTCATAGTTTCAATATGAAGCCTATTAAGGCGTTTATCCTTAAAACTGAGCAAATTTCTTGTAGATTTATTATAATACAATGCATTTTTGACATATTATTTGTTCCTTCAGGTAGTGTTACATTTGCTCTTTCAAAGTCTTCAATTACACTATTTGAAAATGTATTGATATTAACTTTAACTAATTTTAGATTCAAGAGATATTCTTATCCTGAAAAATAGTATGCGTTGTTACACTGTCAATCAGACAGACATCTCCATCATACATCTTAAAACTGCTCAATATATTGAAATTTTCATGCTTCTTCTTGCATATATGAATTGGTACATGGTGCTCAATCATATTAAATATATCAAATTAAGTACAAATGCATGTATCATATGGAGGATACCCTAATATATATATATATATATATATATATATATATATATATATATATATATATATATATATATATATATATATATATATATAGGAAAAGTGTTCCTAGTATGTCTCATTAGATTGTAATCTAGGGAGACGGCTTAAAAATTCCAACATCCCGATTTTTTTTTCACGATCCGACCGTACATTATCATATTCATGTTATAAGATATATGCATATAAAAAATCACGTGATTTGAAGTTTGTTTACTCTATTTTCTTTGGGTTCAAACATTAAAGTTTTTAAACAGTAGAACAAAATGGAACGATTAGATCAATGAGTAAATGAACTTTAAATCACGTGATTTTTATATGCATACATGTTATAACATGAATATGATAATGCACGATCTAAGGAGACCTACTAGGAACACTTGACCCTATATATATATATATATATATATATATATATATATATATATATATATATATATATATATATATATATATATATATATATATATATATATATATATATATATATATATGGGGTTACTGTACCTCAGCCTGCAGGCTAAGAGAGTTTCTCAGCCGGCGGGACGTGGCTGAATATATGCCACACATCGGCCGCAGGCTGTTGGCGCAAAAAAAATCAAAAAAATCCGCCTAAACAATCGTGAAACAAATTGACCAAAATACCCTTTTTAATTCTAAACTGGAATAAAGTCATGAACAAACAAAATTTCAGTTGAATATATCTACAGTTATAAAATTCGTAATTTTAATACATCCAAAAATATAATTAAAAAAATTGGATCAATATAACAACTGCCATGGTCGCAGACTTAATACAATATAACAACTGCGACACAGTCGCGACTTAATACAATATAACAACTGCGACACAGTCGCAGTCACTAGTCGCACTCAAAGTATAACAAAACTTCTTTATATAACGTCTGCGACCCTAGTCGCATTCTATTGTACAACAATGCGACCTCCTTCAGTACTGCGACCAAAGTCGCAATCTTCTTTCCCATGCCTTATGTAAAAGATTTTTAATATGCGACTAGGGTGGATTAGAAATGCGACCCTGAGATCAATTCGCGTATATCAAATCTTATAAAAATTATTATATTAATTATACTGAATTAAATGAAGTAATTAATATTCTTTCTACCATGATACAACAACAGTCTAGGAAAAAAGAGATGCACTAATATTAATCTCGAGAAAGGAAAGATGTGCACCATACGTAATCTAAAGGTATAGGCAAACAATTCTATAAAAAGTTAATTTGTACTTCATGTATTAAACCTCTGGAGAAAAAAAGAACTCTTCGGATTCTCCCGCAATAAATCTTCAATTAATATTTTTTTACCACTTCTTACCATACTCAACCATCACCTATAACAATTATTATTACTATTCATGTTCTTCCACAAATATTCACCTTTATATAATGCTTGTTACTAATATATTATCTCATACCTAAAAACTATATTTTTGCTCTTCCTTTTCAATTTGATTTCAAAAACTTTCAAAAAAAATTCATTCTTGAATCATGTCTTCCCCATCTTCTTCCTCTGAACACTTAGATTTCAACTTCAATCGTTCCCCAACCGGTCCTTTGTCTTCAAGATATTCTAGTGAATCTGATACCAGTCTAGACTTCACTCCTTTTGACTATCTCACTACATCAAATAATGTATTAACTGATCCTCCTATTCATGATGATAATGAAGTTTTCATGTGGGGTAGTGAAGAAGACATTATTCCTCTGCCACTTGACGGAGACATGCTTGATGAAAGCATGTCCTTTGATGCTGTAGGCTCGCTTCCTATCAACGGGTCAGACGAAGAGCTTGATAGAGACGATCCATTCTGGGAGTTCATCGGTGAAACAAAAAAACCTCAAAAACAGCAAGATGATGAGGAAATAAGTGATGAAGAGGAAGAGCAAAAGAATGAAGACGATGAATCTGCTTATGATGGGATAATGACGAGGATTAGGATTTCCTGATCTTCTGATATTCAATTATATTTTGTCTTCTTTTAAAAGCTTTTAATTCTATTTTTTGTAAGGTCTCTTTCTCACTATATTAACTTATAAGCTCTTTTAATTACATATCCAAACTGCGACTGCTGCTCTTAAACACTGCGACCATAGTCGCAATCCTACTACTGATGCAATTTATGGTCGCAGTTAATCATTTATCAGTTCCCAATGCGACTATGGTCACAATAATGTACTGTTTTGGAGTTCAAAGTAATTTAAACATATAGTGTATTAACTTTTAAACTGTTTTGGATAACTGAACAGTCACCTAGGAAGTATACACAATTTTTAGGAAAAGGTAGAAAATAAGTTTGGGAGATATTCACGTGGTTTGAGAGCTTAAACCTTTGGAATTTCGGGATTAAAAATATATAAAGGGTCATCAGCAAAAGGATTACAAACATACTAAATTATTTTTGCTCAAACACGTTACTCTCACTGTTCGGTCAATAGACTCAAAAAAATGTCTTCTCCACCGTCTTCACCGGAAAGAAGCCAATCATCTAATGATGATTGGATGTATAGTTCTGAACCGATGCCTCACTACGGGTCAGAATCTGAGCTTGATACAGACGACCCTTCTGGGACTTCATTGGTGAACCAAAACACAAACATGAAGAGGAAGAAAGCGAAGATGAGACTGTCGCTGAAGAGGAGGAAGAGACGGAAAGCGATACAGAAGACGAAAGCATGACTCTTGACGACGAATCTGATTACGATGGTGATGACGAGGATTAGAAGTTTAAAAAATTGTATTTTGTTTTTTTTAATATATATAAATCATTTTTCTAAGGTTAATTGTGTGAATTACATTTTTTACTACTATGTCTTGGTTGAAATGCTGTACAATTGTTACAAACCTTCATTTTAAATATTTTACGCTAAACGAATATACTGCGACCATGGACGCAGTTAATAATTATATTACTTCACCCGTATAAATTTTTAAAATGATAGATTGCGACTTTGGTCGCAGTTGCAGGACGCAGATTTAATAAATAAACTGCGACCTTGGTCGCATTTGCTGGTCTTTAGTCTTAATCAACAACACTGCTACCTTGGTCGCAGTTGCTAACCGTAGTCTTAATAAAATATAATGCGACCTTGGTCGCAGTTGCTGGTTTTTGGACTTAATAAAATACACTGCGACCTTCGTCGCAATCGCTGGTCTTTATTTTTAATAAACAACAACACTGCGGCCTTGGTCGCAGTTGCTGGCCGCAGTCTTAAAAAAATAATCTGCGACCTTGGTCGCAGCTGCTGGTCTTTAGTCTTAATCAACAACAACACTGCGACGAGGTGACACGTCACCGCAGAAGTTGCTTAGTCGCAGTCTTTGGTCGAAGTGTCGACCCTGGTCGAAGTTGTTTCTGTTTGCAATGTAGTCTTATGCGACCTTGGTCGCAGTGTCGTCTCTGGTCCAAGTTGTTTTGTTTGCAATGCATGACTGCGACCAACGTCGTAGTTTATTAAAAAACAAATATGATTTTTATTTATGTCCAGGCATTTATCTCCAGGCATGTGAAAATGATACAAAACGCTCTCTTATACAATAATATTGAGTGTTACAATACAGCAGTACAAAGAAGACTAAACATCAAAAGACGCTCTCTTATACAATAAGATTGAGTGTTACAATACAGCAGTACAAATAAGACTAAACATCAAAAAATGCTCTCTTATACAATAAGATTGAGTGTTACAATACAACAGTACAAAGAAGACTAAACATCAAAAGACGCTCTCTTATACAATAAGATTGAGTGTTACAATACATCAGTACAAATAAGACTAAACATCAAAAGACGCTCTCTTATACAATAAGATTGAGTGTTACAATACAGCAGTACAAAGAAGACTAAACATCAAAAAGAGCCCTTGTTGACTAAGAGCAGTGGTGTTATTGAGGTCTGGTGGCAGCAGAATCTCCGATTCCACCTGACCCTCCAAAGTGGCGGGATACAATCCTTCGTTTATGAACATCTCTTCCACCAGAAGGTTATCCAGTGAGCATGGAATTTCCTCGATGTCACTTCTGGGTAAGAGAGGAGGTTTTGAGACCTCACAGGGTATGCTACCCACCACTATATCCACCACATCCCCCGCCGCCATACCCACTCTGACCATCCCTTGCCAGCAAGCTTGACTGGTGCATCAAGTCCGAGGAGATCTTGGAGAGGGTTAAGTCCTCGCCAGGGATCATGACTTCTTCCCTTGTGGACGACAAGGACCATGACTTCTCCGTGATGATCATGACTTCTTCCCTTGTGGACGAACATCGATCAAGTTCGTCCATAGGGTCATGTTCATCCATGGAGGCAGGCCCCTGTTAGAGACTCTGAAGAAGGCGGAGGAAATTCTCAGAGCAATTGCTCTCGAAAATAAAACAGTCTAATTATGGGCTGTTAAAGGGAGAGGGTGAGCCCTATTTATAGGCAGCCCATAATAACCATAATTAATGGTTCATTAATCAGAACCGTCGGCTTTAATGGTCTCCAACCGCAAGCGCCGGTTTGGCATTAAAAGACATTAACGCCTAAACCCAATGAAGAGCCGACGCGTAGACAACGTAGACTTGACGTTTAAAGATATCATAAAAATCTTTATGACAGGTCGCGTCTCTCGGAGTGACTCCAAGTCGCGTCCCCTCAGCAAACTTTTCATTTTTCATTTAGATTCAAAAAATGACTTAATCAAAAACAACACTTAATAAAACAACACTGCGACCTTGGTCGCTATGCATGTTAATATAAAGGAAACACTTACTTAACGTACTGCGACCTAAGTCGCAGTCCATGTAATGCAACCCTAGATTGCAGTTGCTGGCCATCTTTATCAATAACAACACTGCGACCTTGGTCGCAATTAACCATGTACACTGCGACCAAAGTCTCTGACTAAGGTCGCAGCTTAAATGTACACAGCGACCAAAGTCTCTGACTAAGGTCGCAGTTTAAATTAAACTATAAAGTAGAATTTTAATGCAAGCTGAAAAAATTGATCTGAAAAGATTTTATATTTTGAGAAAAAATTTTTCGCAGGCTGAAAAGTAGAAACTAGATCTTCATAAAAGAGGTAAGGAAATAGGGCGAAAAGTAATTTATATACAATAACCTAAATCCTATAAAGAGCGGCAAAAAAAGGGGAAAAAATAATAATAAACAATAAGGAAAGTTATCGAAAAGGGGGTATTTGGTAATTTAACTTCTTCCTAAAAACGGGCCGCAAGTTAGTGGGGTGACAAAATTGAGCCACGTCACCGCAGGCTGAGAGAGTTCTCTCAGCCGCAGGCTGATATACATTTCTCTCTCTCTCTCTCTCTCTATATATATATATATATATATATATATATATAGAGAGAGAGAGAGAGAGAGATGTACCTCAGCTGCCAACTGAGAGAGACTCTCTCAGCTGTCACTTCAAAATGATCGCAAACTTACTGCAACATAGTCGCAGTCCACTGTAACATGGTTGCAGTCTTAAATAATCATATATTTTCAGTGTAATTAGGACTGCGACCTTGGTCGCAGTCCTTAAAAAAGATTGTGACCATGACAGCAGTTCTCATAACAATATTGTAATTTAATCACAGTCCTCATATAAAACAGCGACCATGGTACCAACATCCAAAATTGTGGTTAAAATTCAGCCACGTTGCGCCAGCTGCGAGAGTCTCTCAGCTGGCGGCTGAGGTACAGATCCCTCATATATATGTGTGTGTGTGTATCATTAATACACCAATATAACTTAGATATCACACAAGCATGCACAAAATTGAATAAATAATCGATTTCATCAAATACAAATTCAAATATTGTAAGATATTTGCTATAGCGTAAAAAAAAACATGTGCGGATTTGTATAATATGCACAAACTCATTAATTCATCTATATGCATAAAAATGATAAAACCAATTAAAACATGTACATATATGAGAATACTTGAACGGCTAAAACTAAATAGAGATACACGAGAGATACTAGCACATTCATGCTATAAAAATACCACAAATACTCATTCAAAGTAAAAAATAATCGCACATATTTTATCATATTCAAAGTATTACATTTCACATACTTTTACATATACCTATATATCAAGTGTGTACAAATGATACAACTAGCATCCAAGCATATATATGAATGCTTAATAGCGAGCATATGCTTAATATTAAAAATATTAACTTAAACTCATTCATGTGAAGTATTTATAAAAAAAATTATGAATGAGGTTCACATAAGCATATAAATGTATTAAAATTAGTGAGTTACAAATTGATACATGAATATAGAAAATCATAACTCAAATGATTTTTACAATCTAATTTAAGAAGGATAGGACCAATAAATATACTCAACTGACATGGGGACTCAATATGTTACTTTTTCTTTTGAGTTTTGGCTATGTATGAATATACATAAAATTGATTCATAAGAATATAAAAAAAAAATTCAAAGTAAAATTAACCATCAATATACAATAAAAGTCTATAACTTCATCATCAAAATTATCAGATGTCAATGTGATAACATGCATCATAAAAAAAAATCATAAATTAAATAAGATAAGGTCACATAAAAATTATGAAAGTTCACATAAAATATGATGACAAATGTAACATGAAGTTTTTTTTAAAAACTTGTAAAATTATCATATCCAAGAATTCATTGAGCATGCACTAATTACTTTTAAATGTGACAAAGACATCCACTGACCAAAAATATCATCAAAATCACTAAAGTTTTATTTTTTTTTTCTTTAGCCTTAATGAGTGATTGATATAAGTTGATAAGGTGTCTTATAGTATGATAGGTACAAGACCAAAAACCTTTTATGTCATTCTTATAGCAGGCTTCATCATTATTTTTCAAGCATTAACTTGCAAACCTTTTTTTTTCCTTGATTTTTCTCATTATTGTTCCAATTCTAATGGTAGTTTGTGAGGCGCTTGTTTGAATCATGATTATGGCCACCTCAGTTTCTAGAGCCAAATTAATTATGACCCAAAATTGTTTGTATTTACTTCAGAGAATAAGGTACTCATATTTACTTCAGGGAATGATTTTGAGACAGTTGGATGAGATTGATGATTTTTCATCAAAAGCTTATTATTTTGTCCAGCAACTAGAAAGCATGAAATATACTGAGAATATTTGTTAAATCTTCTTTCACGGTATTGCTACTGCAGGAGCGTATTGGATACATTAAAGGGATGGATATTTTGGATTCTAAGATTAGAAATCAAATAGAAAGATATATACTCGAAACTACAGGTTTCGAGTCCTATTAATTTCGAGCTTCAGACTCTAAATTTATGTCTCAATTTAGAACTTCTGATTCTATAACCATTTAAAACTTTAAGTTTAAAATTTTTGAGTTGTGAATTTTAAGTTCATATATGAGTAATTTAGAACTTCAGATTCAATAATCATTTAAAACTTCAGATTTAAATTTTTAAGTTGTGAACTTCAAGTTCATTATGAATTAAAAAAAATAATTTTTCCTGAAAAAATGTTAGAAATATATCAGGATCGAGTGATGTTTGAAACCATGATATAGACCTTACAAAATCGAGACAAGCATGATTAGATCTAAAAAATTCATGTCATCTGTGCACATTCAAATATTAGCAGGACAATTGGATCAAATAAAATAAAAAATTAGGGAGAATAACTATATCAAGACAGAAACTCGCAACCATGCAAGCACTTTAGTTGGAAATAAGAGAAACGTGATGATAACTTGTTATGAAACTAAATTTTTTTAGAGAAATGAGAAGAGAATGCCAAGAGAAATTGTTATCAAAATTGTGTATTCTTCTTTCTTCCTTGTAGCCTCTATTTATAGGCATAAAGAAGCATAGATTACAAAGAGGAGGATGGCGAGGCTATACCCATTATCTCATGCATTCACAACATGCATTTATAAGAAAGAAGGTGAAGATGTATAGTGGTCATCCACTATTTTATGCATTTACAACAATGTCCTTTGGCAATTTTTTCAAAAAAATTATTTTTTAAAATAATTCAAAAAATCGATCCAGGAAAAATAATTCTAAAAAACGACTTCTGAGAGGCCACGTCAGTGCCACGTTGACATGACACTAGCATGGCGCTGGCACTGGCGCAAAGGTCTTTTGGGTTCGCGGGGTTGTCAACCCAGCGCGAACCTATATATATTTTTAGTTTATCTTGGTCGGGGTTGGTAACTCCAGCCAAACCATGCAACAAATAAACGTTGCATGCAACAAGTGAACGTTGTCATGCATGGCTTGGCCCGGCTTTCCAAACCCGGCCAAGCCCAAACTCAAAAAAAAAAAAAAAAAAAACAAGTAAGTTGGTCATTCACTTGTGATGCATGGCAGGTGAACGCATGCATGGCTTGGCCGGAGTTGGCAATCTAGATCGAGTCAAAAAAATAAAAAAAATATATCGTTCAATTGGGATTGTCAACCCTGGTCGAACTAAAAACACCCTCCGCCAGCGCCAGTATCACGCTGGCGGCATGCGTCTACGTGGCGCCGATATGATGCGTTAGAAGTCGGTTTTTGAAATTATTTTGGCCGGACTCTATTTTGAGATTATTTTTAAAAAATAAGATTTTTTTTTTTTTAAAAATAAAAATTGCCCAAGTCCGTTGAATCAGAATCTGGGGATTCCGAAGCGGCAGGTAGTGCAAACAAAAAACATTCGAGGAGTTTTCAGCAAATAATCCCAGCCCCTCTTCAGAAACGACCTGTTCTGTTATTTTCCCAGCGACGCGAGCAATGGCTACTTCCTCCTCCTCACTCCACACCGTCTTCGTATACGGTAGCCTCCTCGCCGACGAGGTCGTCCGCTTGGTCCTCAACCGCGTGCCCGCCTCCTCTCCCGCCATCCTCAACGGCTAGTAATCACTCTCCTCTTCAACCTCAATCCCTAATTTCCCCTTTAATTTGCGATCCATTCTCTCATCTTTTTCCAGTTTCAAAGTTGGATTAGTTTATGCTTGGTGCCTAACTAGTTACCAAAGGGAATAATTACTGATCAAATTAAGAATCCTCTTATTTTATCGCTTCGACTCATTTCAACTGATGATTCGATTTTGTCTGATGCAATTATTAATTACTATTACTTACTAATTATCTTCGTGGATCTTTGTTGTTCATTGGATGGTGTTTGCTATTTTCTTCTGTTTTATTGATGATAAATTAAAGGCTAAATATTCAAAACCGGCCATGTGATTTTACCTGAGAAAAGCAGTAAGAAAAGCATTAGCGAGCAAAGAAATTTCACTTCATACAACTTGAAATACTTTTGCAAGGCCTTTTGGATGGACCAATTAAAGTCACCTCATCATTTTTTGAAAACATGTTTCCGTCACTTGAGAGAAAAAAGTAAATGAAACAGTGGAAGAGTATTGTAGATGATGATTAGCTACAGTGCTCTTCAATTGGGATATCTTTTCCAAGCATAGTTCTCATGAGTTTCCAAGATCTCTTACATGCGATCACACATGCATTGGAAACTACCATGTACAGATTAAACTATACGTAACTACACGTGTTTCCTCCAGTTTTAGTGATAAGTACCCTCTCTGTCCTAAGTTGGCATTTCATCTTTTTGATCTGAAAACATTACCTGTCCATGTTTCTTTTTTGTAAACAAAATGAAGGGCCTTTTCACTTTTGGCATTGGCAAGCTAATGTCATGTGTTGTTGTCTATAAATAGAAAAGTTTATGGCAGTTAGTTATACTTTTATTTGTATGTGGTACTGCCTGATACACATTCATGGTAACTTCTGATAAATTAGCATAAATTAAATTCCCAGTTATCAAATATCCATTATGAAGCATTCACCTTTATTAAAGTATGCTTTTGTGTGGATGAGCTATGACGTAGACTTTTATCTTTGCAGCCACAGGTTTAGTATAAAGGGTGCCTTTATCCGGCAATTCTACCTGTTGAAAGCAAGAAGGTTACCGGCAGGGTTTGTTATAAAGCCTTTTAATCTGTCCTTCACAAGATGAGAAAATAATTTTTATTTTCCTCTCAGATGGTATTCTTTAATATTGAT